>JASDQU010365472.1:597-11595 GCA_032191745.1 Picea mariana
TTGGTATGGAAACATTATTTCATTCTTTGTAATTTATGTGTTCATGTTATGGTCTCTTTTCATGCTTTGTTTATTTTATTCCATGAACAATGCAAGCTTGATAACGATAGATCTAGATTAGAGCTAGGATTTCTAGTTCTTATATTCATTTTGGTTGTGCTTAACACACACCCATTAAGTATTATTTGTATACCCTTCCCACAAAATTTACCCAATAGAATGGTGACTCCACTGGGGGAATATAAGAATTTATTCTTCCCTGGCCATGGGTCTATGTCTTATCCCCCCACCCCCTTCACTCACAATGGAAAGATATTTTTCTTCTTAATTGTTTCTATTATGTTTCTATGGGAATATTTAGGTGAAAACCCTTCATCTTTTCCTCAGGAACAAGCCCGCAACGTTCCCAATTATTTTCTAAAAAAATGCACGTTTTGGCCATTTTTCTACATCTATTCAGTGCAGGTTTTACCCCCAAAACCTAGACTCATTAAATGCAGTCTTTAGGGGGTTTTCTATAATCATTTATTGCATAAACAACCCCCTATTTTTGCACTACCAACGTGGAAAACATGGTACTTTTCTACTCGAGTCACGGAATTGATTATTTGTTTTTACATTTTTGGTTTTGTCTTGGCTTGAGTAGTGTTCTTATATGGTTTATTTATCCTTTTAGGGTATTGATATTTTGTTTGCAATGAATTCTTTGAGAGATAATGTAGGTTGAGAAAATACCCCCTTGGGTGCTTAGTAACTTCCACTTTTAGGTTCTCTTTTGGTTGCATTGTATATTTCTATTTTAGTATGCTTAGGACAGAACCCTAGTTTGCTTGAATTTCCCTTAGATTTGCTTCATTTACAAAAAGTGACAAAGAAAAGTCACATTTGTTGCATTAGTACTTGTCCTAGGGTTTGGGGCTTTGTGTGAGGTTTGAGTCTTTTCCTTTTGAGCTTGCTTGTGATCTATTTTAAATATTGCATCCCTTGCTTGTGTACTATTAGATAAAGCCTTCTATTTGATATTAGAATGTCTTTCAAGTTAGAGAAAATAATCTTCCTTTCTTCTTAGTACTCAACTTATTTATTTTGACATTCAAAGTTTGAAATTTCATGATTATTTATCCCTAGTTCTTAGCTAGGTTGAAGTAGGGGATTTCATTTGTAGATTTGAATTGTTGCATAGCTCTTTATCCTTTAATAATTAATTAGAATAAAGAAAAAGTTTCATTTACTTGTGATCTGGATTATATAGGGAACGAAATGAAACACACGGGAATATAGCAAAGAGCGTAGTAATATAGTGAAAAAACAACTTATATTAATGAATAAAATAGTGGAATATTGTAGAACACAAACCAGATAGAATGGTGGTAGCTTATCTATGAAGAGAGAGAGAGAGAGAGAGAGATGTCAGCAACGCTCATTTGTAAAAGATAAAACAGGAGGCCAAAAGAAAAAGGTCCAAACCCTAGGAGGCAAAGTTCCAAATGGCGTTTTTGGGCCCTGAGGTGGTTAGTTGCTACATCAACTTCTCAGGGCACAACTTTCTCATACAATATTTTTTTGGCACACATAGTAACTCGTTGGAAATATCTAACTAAGGACTACAATATTGCACCATGGATTGGGTGTGTTGAAGACAAAACTAGGCCCCTGAATTTCCTAGGAAACAACAATTAGGGCTTCAAAACGGCCCCAAAATTTTGGTACCCATTAAATCATAAAAAAAACATAACAAAACTACCAAGATGGAGAACTGCATTGAGCTAGTGGAAGCGGTGGGTGGCCACCAATATCCACCTAGATCAATCCTCCCCCTTTAGGAAGTAATGGTCCCCATTGCATAACGTTCCCATGGTAGATGGGGAACTTTCATTGAATCTAAATCTTAGTGATCCATTTTCCTCGCTGAAGAAGTTATCATGCTTTAACAATCTTATAGAGTTGTATGTTCTGTTGGCGGGGGCCCTTCATCTTGGTGTCCATGATTTGATTCACTGTAGCCTTCTCAAGGCAATTAGGATTGAGTTTTGTATGGGTCAATTACTTATCCAACTCCGAGGTTTCCAGTAGAGGTGGGAAATATGGTCGAAGAAGCACAACATTAATTATTGGGTGGAAGCCAAGGAAAGGAGGAATAATCAATTCTAAAGATTTTTTTCCCACGGCCTTTGTGATGGTGTAAACCCCATATCGGACTAGTTTGAGCTTCCTGTGGGGTCCCATGAGGCGCTCTTTCTACAAATCAAACCATAACTTGTTACCAACCTTAAAATTGTGTGGAACCCGATGTTGGTCATGTTATTGTTTGTACTTGGCATTGGCCTTCTGCAAGATATCATGAACTTGTTGTTGGAAGTGTTAAATCCATTCAACAAATTTCACTTATATGTCTAACTTGGTTTGAGTGTGGGAGGACTCTATTGATGAAGATGGAACGAGAAAAGCTACATCAATGGGGGCCAATGGTTGGAACCCCAAGCACACCTGAAAATGGTTATGGCCAATAGAGTTTTGGAGGGATCTATTATAGCTATGATAAACATATGGAAGGCTCTCATCCCATGTATGTGGATGCTTGGAGTGTATATGTGTAGGACATGCACAATCATCATGTTGACCACTTTCATTTTCTCATATGTTTGGGGGTGAAAGGAAGTCGATTTGGTCAACATGGTGTCCATCAAATACCATAGGTTGTACAAAAAGGTACTGAAGAACTTTGTGTCCCTATTTGAAATAATGGTCTATGGTATCCCAAAATTGACCCAAACATTCTCAAAGAAGAGCCTAGTAGTGGCTTTGGTTGTGATACTCTTTTTACATGGTGCCAAAAATGGCCATCTTAGAGGACCGATCGACGACCACAACGACACAATTGTGACCATGTTTGTTGGAGGGAAATATTGACGTAATCCATGGATATTACCTCCCAAAGCTTGTCTGGGGTAGGGAGAGGAGTGTACATCCCTTACTTATTCATGGATGGTTTAGTGATGGCGTAGGTAATGCACAACTTGATACATTGGCCAACATCTTTTCGAAGCTTTGGCTAGTATAAATACTTCATAAGTACTGCTAATGTATTCTCCACACCGAATTTCCCTGCCACCTAACCATAATGTGCCTCCTAAATTAGCTTTGCATGCTCACTTGAAGGAATACAAAGATGGCTCAGATAACACAAGAGCGTATCCTGGAGGTGGAATTCTAAGACTTGTTTTCCTGCACTCAATGTCTGATAAGTAGCAATGAATTCGGAGTCACTATTGTATAATTATGACCACCTAAAGGTCTCATGCCCATGGGAGTTCAGAATTGTGGTTAGTGCCACAATTGGGAGCCGACTAAGGCAGTATGAAACACGATTGGTGCTATGCGTCTTGTACTTAATGTTTAATCAGAATTGTTGTAGGTATGTTGACCACTTCTGATGGAAGTCATTTTGTAACTTTCCTTATGTCTGCATGAATTGCATAGGCTTGTGATCAGTCTAGATGATCATTTCATTTCCCATAGTACAATACCTCCAATGTCGAAATGCCTGCACAATGGAGTACATCTCCTTTCCATAGGTGGGATATCTACAAACAACATCAGATAGTGTCTCACTGTGATTGGCCATTGGATGTCCCTATTGAGTGAGGACTGCATTGATACCATAATCATATGCATGTATCTCAATATCAAATGGTTGTTGCAAGTCTGGCAATGTGAGGACTGGTGCAGAGCAAAGGCAATGTTTTAGGTTTTGGAATTTTTTATGTTGTGATTCAAACCGTGCAAAATTGGTTTTAGCTCCACCTTTTGTCACTTGACTTAGGGGCAAAGAAATATAAGAGAACCCAAACATGAACATACAGTAGAAGTTGGAGAGGCCCAAGAAGTTGTGGAGCTCTGTCAAATTCGTTGGTGTCAATCAATCACAAATGACTTGGATTTTGGCTAGGTTCACTTGCACCCCATGTTCATCCACAATGTGTCCTAAGTATTGAATTCTCTACATGACAAATGAAAATTTCTCCATATTGGTGTATAGCGTTTTTTTCCACAGGGTGCTCAAGACTTGTTGAATGTCATGCAAATTTTATGCTCGGGCTTGGTCAAAGATGAGGATATCATCCAAATATACGACCACAAAAGAGTTTGTGAACAATTGCAAGATATCATCCATCATTCTCATGAATATTGTTGGAGCATTAATCAAGCCAAGAGGTATGACCAACCACTCAAAAATTTCTTTTTTAGATTTTAAGGATGTCTTCCATACATCAATTTGTTCTATCAGAACTTGGTGGCATCCTGACCTCAAATCAGTGTTACTAAATAACTTGACACCCTTAAGCTGATCAAGAAGATCGTCAATCTATGGGATCGAGTATCAGTTCTTGACATTGATTTTGTTCAAGGATCTATAATCAATATAGACTCACCATCTGCCATCCTTCTTTTGCACCAACACAATTGGGTGCCCACAAGACAAGAAGCTCATTTGAATGTGGCCCTTTCAAATGAGCTCATGAATTTGATGTTTTATTTCCTCATTCTCCAAAAGGGACCGTTTGTATATTGGACCATTGGGGAAGGGAGCATTGGGCATCAAGTCAATGGGATGTTTGACATGATAGTGCAGAAGCACCCGTATAGGTGAGGCGAAGATGTCTATATATTCCTCGACAAACTTGTCCACCTACTTTTGTTGTGTAAAGAGACCTTATGTTGAAGTTGTGGTGGTCGTGGTGATCTTTCATTCACCTTATGACTAAACCATAAAGAGGACAAACTTTGTATTATGAGATTTAGGCATTATTTTTCTAAGATCAATGAAATTGCAGTAGTCGGAACTACCTCTGGTACCTTGTAGTGCTGACCTCCCAAAGTAACAATGACACTATGGGGATAGAACTCATAAACATCATGATGATTTCACATATAGTGTTGTCCTAAAATAACATCACAAACTTTGAGTAGGACAACATCACACGATACCTCATCTTTGAAGGGCTTGATGCTATAGGACATGTGGCACAACTAGTTGACGTGAAGGTCCCATCCCTGGCTCAATCAATCGATGATGTATGGTTGGGAGTGTGGCATTGTCAGTAGCTTTAATCTCTTAATGACCTCGGTTTATTAGGTTCCTTTAGCTCCTATTTTCAATGATGAAATGTAGAGTGGTCCCCTTCAACCACATCTATGAATGGAAGAAGTGCTCCCCCTCCTCAAGCTCTCTTACTCTTCGAGTTGGATCTTTGCAGTTGAGATTGTAGCACTGGGTTTTGCATCAATGCTTTGCTTTCAATTATCATGTTTTGAATTAGATTCCAAGTAAGGGTATGATTCTATTTCTTTAAGCTTGACCAACAATCATTGTTTTGAAAGGCATTCATCAATGTTATGCCAGGGGATTTTGTGGAACTCGCACTACTTTCCAATGTCCTTCTTGGACTTCCTACTACCCTTATTTTCCTATGGCTTGGACTGGTTGTCTTGAGGTTATCTCTCTTTGATCTATCTATTTTTCTATAAGTTAGGGCCACCTTCACCATACTTTTTTTGTGGTGGATTTGTAGACCTAAACTCCCACTTATTTCGCTGCTTAAATTTCTTCTCGATTTTGACAACATATCGATAAGCATCTCCCAGTGAGGAGATGCTCGTATACTCTTTACCTCATGTGCCCTCCCTCTTACAAGAGTCACCTGGATAAGAAACCTAGTAGAATGGCCACTAGGCTACATCTTCACAGATATGTTCAACGTGTTTCCTTGCCTTCGAGTTGAAATAAAACAGTTGAGGGATCCTCAATATTGAAAGACCTAGGAGTCTCAATAAGTGATGGAGTGTTAGTCTATGGCAAGGAAGCAGTGATACCATTAGAATTTGTAGTACCAAGTCTTAGGATTGTTGTTCGGCATAGATGTCGGACGACTAGTCACAACAAATTTTGTTGGATGAATTATTGGAATTGGAAGAAGATTGATTGATTGTGGGACATAGCCAAATGGTGGATAAAAAGAGACAGAATCCATGGCGTGATTGCAACATTTGGTGCAAGACTCTATAACCGAGATCTTTGGTATCATTGTATGATAGAAAATTCCTGATGCACCCAAGTGAGTTATGCATGTGTTGGTTAGGACCCTTTAGACTTGTGTACATCAATGAGGCTGGCGCAACAAAGTTTGCAATGCTCATTGGTCAATTTCTCAAGGGATTGATCAAGGCTAGTTGGATGAAGGCATATTATGACCTACAGGGGTCGGATGCGCCATGAATTGAGGAAGTTTCATAGTGTTAGCGTAGAATAGGGGTAAAGTAAAATTTAGGTAGGTAGGAGTAAAGGTAGTGATAAATGCTAAATTATTAGTAGGATAGGACATATCTAGGTAATCTGAGAGACAAGACAATTTTATACCTACGTAGATTTAGAAGATTCAACAAATTTTGAGGTTTAATTGCCAAAGTAAAGGCTAGAGGACACAACAGTTGGACAACAAAACACATGGGAGAATAAGGCAGTAAAGAGATAGGTAGTTAGAGCTACGACATGTCATGACAACACATGAAATGAATACAGTTATGGAAGCATTTACCAACGGACGCATCCACGATTATTATAGTCCAACATATCATCGATCTACATTAACGATGGGCACAAATCTGATTGGACAACTCGAAAAGAGAAGGTAATGGTAGGAAGTGCCTGCACAAGTATTTAAAGTTCCCACTACACCACTACATGGCTATTTCACAGAGAATAGAATAAAGAGTGAGATGAGAGCAAAGTTCAGAGAAAACAAAAATCTAAGTGCGGTGTTGTTTGAACAAGTATGCGTCGAGTGTTCAGAGTGCCCTATCCTTATAGTTCATAGTTGGGAAAAAAATATAGAACAAATTTCAGGAATGGTGTGGCTCAACAGAAAGCTAGCCGAGCTAATAAATGACTACAACCATGGCCTCAAGCAACAAGCCCACGACCCAAAACCAAAGTGGTAAAGGAAGCATAGATGGTCGAGGGAGAAATCCCTAGTGAGTTAAACATCAGAGAACCTCTATTGGGCATGGCTCCTAGCCTCGAATAGAAAATTACAACATACAAGACGAGGTGCAGTTCCCTGAACTACACTTCGAAGCTTACGCAAAAATTATTTAAGGAGATACAGTGGTCACCAAGACAAGGGAAAATCCCATCTAAAATTTAGGGATGATGAAATTATTGGAGGTGCAATCTGAACACCAACTTGTATGTTAGGTTCTTACTCAACAAGTTGCATTGAGAATTCCTCTAGCTAGACCGTGCGTACTAAGTCAACATAGAGGAGGTGTACTAAAAGTATGGTACACACATAGGATCGAGAGGACCAGTTATTTTGGATATCAACGACACAAGAGTTTATTTATCCATGCGGGTACTATCTTGCAAGATGATGCACAAGTGTCAAAAGGATGAGTTCCCACTGGGGGTAAGCATGGCAATCGAGTAATGTGGCCAAGGCATCAAGATGTGTTGGTTGCGATACTTGATGAACGAGTTCATCCAATACTATGTGGATGTGCAGAACCATGGCAAGGAGTTTCATTATAGTTGGTGTTACTCCTACTCGTAATGATAGTATGGAAACCACCCTCAAGCTGGGAATACAACAGAGACGTTACTTCAACTTTCCCTGCAACCAAATTCAATGAGATGTAATACAACATGGACAAGAATGTCCAACACAAGAACAATGTGGCTTTCCAACTATGGTACACTAAAATGATTCAAGAGACTGTGCAAGCATTTCACATACCATGCAACCTCGTTGATAAGTACGAGGATTATCTTCTATTTGAATTTGATTTTCATAATGTTTTCATCACCCCACTCACATATCTACAAACTCCTGCCGAAATCCTCCCCTTTTGTATCATCGAGGAGGACATTCAACACGCGGTTGCGTAGTATCCAGAGTCACTATGGCCCATGCCAGATGACAAAGTAGATCTCTTGGAAACAAGGACCAAGAAGAGGCAGAAGCGAAATCAAGTAGAGGAAGACCAAGGGACAAGTAAAAAACCAGGAGATCAATGGAAATGAGCACAACCACCCACGACGAGAACTTTGCCCAAGAAGAGAAAAAAATCACGGACTGCATCTAGCCCAACCTCTAGTTCTAGCTTAGCACGGTGTGCATCTATTTCGTCACATCCTTTCAACGTCATGTCCATCGAAGAGGAATCCCCCTCTCATACACTCGTAAAGTCTTCCAAGTGCAGGATATTTACCAACCAATTGGAGGAACAAGAACTCGACACCAATGCTCCAAGGCAAGAGCCAAATCTTCCCTAGCACCAGTTCAAAGCATCGTCAAGGTGCTCCAATCAAATTTGGATGTGCAACAACTACGACATTGAGAGTCGACACAAAAATTGGGTGAGCTCTATTGTGCACTCAACATTGTTAGACCGTCGGTCGACCCCAAGTCCTAAGAACATATGGTTGCAAGTAACACTTGGTGCTACATCATCGTGCATCGAGACACAGAAGCGAGTGATACGACTAAGACCACTAGCCTTGACATCCTTTGAGGCATCCACAAGTTCAAATCCTTCTTCATTACCTTATGTGAAGTTGGACTTGACGTAGATTCCTTCATAGGACTTGAATTTATTCATGATAGAAATGATGACCGACTTAGGGGACAAGAAGCATGCAATAATCCAATCCTATGCAACACTGCAAAAAAACACAAGCATGAGATGGCTGTGCACCAGGAAACTAAAAAAAATCATGCACAGGAGATAGTTGTGCACAAGGAATTCCAAGAACGCCATGAAGCAAAGGTAGTTGTGCACACATTGTTAATCAATGTAGTGGATGAAGTATATGCGCAAGTCCCCTTCACGACTAAAGAAACTTCAGACATCCCAATGCAAACCAAACTCGGCAAGGCGAAGGAAGTTGTCCAACACCTGCAGGAATAGAACACAAAGCTTCAGGAAAAACTGAAGAGCATCCCACAATCAAAGCAAGGGGAGTTACAACAGAAGTTGTTTCCACAGAAAATATGTTGCACCAAGGACAAGCGTGCGTGGAAGAATTCTCGAGGGTCATGGAATACAACTTCCAACTCTGGACTTACCTCCAAAACACCCCAAAATCAATGCAATTGAAGACTACGTTCATGCAAGTGAGGCACAAATCAACGAGAAAAAGCAGGCATTGCTCTCCCTTTAACCTGTAGCGTGAAAGGAGGCCATGACAGAGATATTAAGCCTTCAATGAAGATAGCATTTGCCCGCGCTAACCAACAGAATTTCTCATCCATTGTGTTGAAATCACAAGAGCAATCCCAGGAACACCATTATAAGCTCGCAAATGTGCACACAAGGACAACACTAGTGCTAGAGCTAGGAGCACGGATCAAGCCTACAGTTGGGTCAACCACACTGACGAAGGTCAAAAAAAATTGCAAAGATATGAATAAACTATTGAATATTTGTTATGAGATCGACACTAAGTTCCAAAACTTCATCGTCGAGCTAATGAAGGTGTCATCCATCATCTTCATCACATCGTAATAAAATTCATTGGCTCGGGGACGAGCCAACTAATAGTTTTGGGGGCCTATTGGCATCAAGGTTTTGGTAAGATTGCACACACACCATATTTTCTTCACGGTGCATGCGCCACAAGTTATGTCGTGCAATGCCAAGATTCAGCGTCCGTCAGCGATTTTCTACTATGTGTGCCAACTAGTTTTGTACTATGCATAAGGACTTGTAAGATTCGCATGCATATCAAATCCTCAAAGATTAGTTGTAATGATTGTAACTATTTTTTTAATTGACTGATTGGTCATGTTCGAGGTTGTTAGTGATATGGCATGTTTTTTATGATTGCCATGCTTCAGTAGAGATATAAGGGATGCATGCAAAAATGTAAGGTTTCGGGTTTTGTTAACTTCTTGTTCAATGGTTGGTTGTTTATTGTAATGGTATAGTTGTAAGTGGAATATAATAGAGAAAGTATATTGAGATATGAGTCTCGGGTCTTTGGTTTAGGATACGGCCCTCCATGTATCTAATTTTTTATATGTGATTAATGGATGAAGACATGAGGCCCGAGTTGATACTTCTTATCATGTACCTTGTTATAAAAGAATGCTTGTTATGTATTTTACCTTGGGAATTACTTATGTGAATTTTGACATGAATGAATAGAATCTAATACGCAGCTCTTAGATAAGTGTTTCATGTCTGTATTATTCCTTCATGCTATGCACAAAAATTTGGTCTCTGTGATTCTCATGGTGCCTTGAATGAGACCTTATTCAATCCTTGAATATTGAATATGCTGACACCTATGTAGTATTTGTTGGTAAATCCTTTCGAACCTTGGGTCTGAAACCCCGAGCCAACACCTAACACTGGAGGACCACAAATTCTCATCAAACTTGACATCTATACTCACAACTTCTTTTTTCTTTGAAGGAATGTAGAGTCTATAAGATTTGGAGGTCTCACTATAACCCACAAAGATAACCTTAAAACTAAAAGGTTCCAACTTGGTCATTTTCTCATGAAGAATATGAGTGTCAACAAGACAATCGAAAAGAAAAAATTGTGCTGCATGAGGATTCTCACCTAGGAATGCCTCCTCTAGTGTTTTCTCCTTCAAAACTCTACGAGGACACTTGTTCAAAATATAGATTGATATAAGACAACCTTCTACCCAGAGACACGTGGGAAAATCTAGATCATAGATCATAGATTTGGTTGTCTCTATGATGGACATGTTATTCCTCTTTACAACCCCATTTTGTCAAGGTTTATAGGACACTGTTAGCTCCTCCTTGATTCTTGATTTCCTACAAAAGGTGTCAAACTCCTTGGAGGTATACTTATCTCCATTGTCAGACCCTAATACCTTAAACTCTTGAAACTTCTTAAAGACCTCATCCTTGGTCTTCATGAGTAAATATAGGACTTCCTAGAGGAATCATCAATAGAAGA
>JASDQU010365478.1:0-11640 GCA_032191745.1 Picea mariana
CAGTTTATATGAGGGGTGATATCTGCGTAATATTTTGCAATGGGGGTCTATCAACTTACATTGATTACTCGGTACCAACCCTCTCTTAACTTTCACCATACCTTAGCCCGCAGAGAATAAGGGGAGAAATTATTTCTAGGGGTCTTCCTTTGAGAAAGCCTCAATCTTTTGAAACTGTTGAAAAACCTAGAATAGTCAAGATCAAACTATGCATCACTGTTGAAGACAAGCTTATTTTCCAAAATCTGCTTTGCAGCTTTCACAGCAAAAACGTAATCTCTTCTCCCTCTGTATGCAAACCAAAGAAGATGTTTGGCCTTTCAAGAAGGTAATATCTGAAAACAAAAAGAAGGGTGACAGATAGAGGTATGTAAACTGAAAGACAAGGGTCAAACATTAACACTGACTCCTGAAAACCCTTTTCGGAGAGGCTTTACTTTCTCTGCTTATTTTAACTACCTTCTATCTTTATTTCAAGTGAAAATTCTTAGGATCTAGAGTGAGTAGTTATTCTTTTAATAACCATTCAAGCGAAAACATTATATTCATGAGACCATTTCAGCGTTTTGAAAATATTTGTTAGAAACATAAAATTCTCAGGAATTCATACCTTTACCTTACCATTTTATAATAACAGAAAACCTTTTCTATCACATGTTTTGGAAAATTTGTTTTCTGATATATGACCTTCTTTTTACCCCTTTCTCTCATTTGGGCTGCAAAATAAAATCCTGAAGAGAAAAAATGCAAAAATTATTAGGTATATATATATATATATATATATATTTCTACAAAAATCACGGACCTGATTAATTATTGGTGAAAGTGCACTTACCAAAAAGGAAATTATGAAATAAAAAGAAAACAAAAACTGGTATATACAATGGAAAATTTTTTGGTAGCCAGTTATTGCATATAATGTTTTAAATAACGCCCGTTGACGAGGGCGTTAAAAATTTTACCGTCCAAATTTTGTAATAGACTTGAATTCTTTCCTTCGGGAGCTACGACTCTAAAAGGTCCATACCAAATATAATCAAATTTATCGTGTTTTGCTGAGTCTTCCTTCCCAGCATCCCATCTTAAGACCAAATCACCTGGGAGAAACTCTTTGCCTTTTGTCTTAGGATCAAATAACGTTTTCATATCATCTTGGTATTTCTGCAACCTTTTGTCTATTTCGACCCTGTGTTGTTGCACTTCAATTAGCTGATTTATCCTTCTGGTGACATGATTCGGTTCTTCTTTCTCATCTTTCCATAATTTCATCACGGGGAGTGCTAGATTTATCGGTAATACCACGTCAGTCTTGTACACCATTTGGAAAAGTGAGGTGCCGATAGATTTCTTCGTGCCTATCCGATTTTCACATAAGGCGTATTTCAAATGCACATGCCAAGATTTTTTATTATCGTCCAAAACTTTCTTAATTACATTTATCAAACTCTTGTTTGAAGACTCGACTTATCCATTTCCTTGGGGATAATAAGTCATGGAATGACCAAGTAAGATATTGTATTTCTGGCAAAAACATATCATAGCCATAGATTTGAAGGCTTGGGCATTATGTATGACTATTTTTCAGGGGCAACCGAATCTAGACAAAATGTTGTCTTCCAGGAAGTCTATTACCACCGAATCTGTTGCCCTTTTGGTTGGAATAGCCTCCACCCATTTAGTGAAGTAATCTGTGGCAGTCAGGATCCATTTGTATTGAGTTCTAGAATGGGGGTTAATTTCACCTATAAAATCTAGCACCCTTTGCTGGAAAGGAACCTCCATTTTGACCGGAACCAGTGGTAGCTATGGGAGTTTATGCTTGCCTATGAACAATTGGCACGGGTTACAGGCTTTGGATTTGGCTTTTACATTTGAGAAAAGTTTTGGCCAATAATACCCTTCCCTTAGGATCTTATAAGTTGTCACCCTCCAAGAATGATGTCCCCCACAAACACCCTCGTGAAATTCGCTTATGACCCTCGTTGTTTCTAATTCGACTACACAGACCAAAAGGAGACCTAGTGGGTCCTTCCAATACAATTGATTTTTGGATATACAGTATTTGACTGCATGTAATTTAAACTTTCTGGCTTTGGATGGGGATAAATCACTTGGGCATTTCAATGTCATCAGGTATGACACTATGTTTTTGTACCAGTCTAATGAGACAAAATTCTCTTCGATTCTGATCGTGCCTGCTGGCTCATCACACTCATTCATGTCTAGACCTTCTTCATATCCTTGTAGGCCATTTATACTGAGAGCTCTGAAATTTGATTCTGCCAAGAGTTTGGCCAAACCTTGCCCTTTTACCAATTTCGTTGGTTTTATCTCCAGGTTGAATTCTTGAATTTTGGCAAGCCAACGTCCCCTTCTTCCATCACTGTCAGATTGAACCAAAATATCCTTTATAGAACTGGTAGGTACATATGCGATTATCTTGGAATGCAGCACATAGGTTTTGAATGATTTTAACGTCTTCACCATAGCATACACTTGTTTTTCCATTATATCATATTTAAGTTCTACGTCTCTGAGACTCTTTATAGAAAAGGCTATCAGCTATTGAAAACCCTCTTCGTTTTTCTGAAGGAGTACCGCAACGATTGTGTGTTTGGAGGCGAATGAAAAAATAAGAAAATCTTTTTGATAATCAGGGATTTCTAGTACAGGTGCCTCACTTATGACCCTCTTGATGTGTGCAAATGACGCTTTAGCTTCTGCCATCCATTTCACTTCATTGTTTTTATTTATCATATGTGTGATCAATTTCATGATTTCAACAAAGTTCGGAATAAATCTCCTCAAGAAATTTATTTTTCCTAAAAATGAATGAATTTCTTTTACATTCCTAGGAATATTTATAGTATAGCCTCAACCCTTTTAGGATCGATTTTAATACCGTCTCAAGACACAATATGGCCCAAGAGTTTACCTTCTTGCATGGCGAAGTGGGAATTTTTGGGATTCAAAGAAAAACCAAACTTACGACATTTCTCAAACGTCCACTTGAGATGTACCAAATGATCTTCATCAGATTTAGAAAAAATAGTTAGATCAAGATAAATGACCACAAATTTATCCCTTTCACCGATGAAAGCAATGTCCATAGCACGTTGGAAGGTAGCGCCTACATTCATTAGATCAAAAGGCATTTTATCATACATAAAAGTACCCCAAGGGGTAGTGAAAGTTGTTTTCTCTTTATCTAGTTCAATTACGGCGATTTGATTATACCCAGAGAACCCGTCGATCATTGACATCTTGTTTACTCCAACTACCTTTTCTAAAACGTGATCCATTTTGGGTAGACGGTAGTTATATTTGAGAGAGGACTTATTCAGATTTCTAAAGTCCACACACAATCTAATCTCCCCACTCTTCTTTCTGACCGGGACTAGGTTTGCTACCCAGTCGAAATATCTTAGAGGTACTATTATTTTCGCATCCAAGAGATTTTTAACTTCCTTTTCAACTACAGGTAATAAAATAGGGTTGATCTGTCTGAGTTTTTGTCGAAAGGGTTTGACACCAGGCTTTAGGGGTATCTTATGTTTGATTACAACGGTGTCATAGGTTCTCAGCTCTTCGTAAGACCAAGAAAATATGTTTTTATACTGTCCGAGAAAGTCTTTATACTTGATTTTTATGTCAAGAGGAAGGCAATTGATATTTTTACCATCCTAGGTTCTTCTTTGGTCCCTACATCATAGTCTTGAACCTCCTCTGGTTGGGGTTGCAGGGTGGATTTCAAGGGTATGTCATTTTGATCGAATAGTCTTTCCAGAGGAATCAGTCCTTTCAGAATCTGATTGTTCTTTAGAACCAGCATGCGATGATTTGCAATCTTTTCCTGGAACTCTTGAGGGTCCTCTCCTTCTTGCATGATCCATATGTGATCATTTTGATTTTCTTGATCAATGTGAGTTTCAGAGAAGTCGCCTACTTCTTTGAGGAATTTCCTGATCTGTTCATCATCCTCAAAAACCTGCCAGTATTGTATGTTGTTCGGGATGGATGGTCGGTGCCTTACCTCTATGTGGTACTTTAATTTAAAAGCAGTAGGGGTGGTGAACGTCGAGGCTGCCTTGGCTAATGAGTTGGCCTGTAAATTTTCAGTGCATGGGATGAAGTGGATACTTACATATGAGAAGAAATTTTCCATTAGCTCCCAGGCACAATTTTTGTACGATCTCAATCTCGGGTGCTTGGCCTACTATTATCGATTTATCTGTTTGACTATCAACTCTGCGTCTCCATATACTTCTAGGTTTTTTATGTTTAGCTTCTTGGTAGCTTCCAATCCTAATATTAAAGCTTCATACTCACATACATTGTTGGTGTAGTCTATATCCCATTGAAGCCTGTAAGAGAAAGGGACACCAAATTTATTTTCAGGTGCCACAAAAGGTACCCCTGCACCTGCTCCTTCACATGACAGGGCACCATCAAAAAACATTTTCAAGATCCCTGTGCTATGCATATTTTTTTATTCTTTCTCATCTATGTAATTTTCCTCTATGCAGCTATCTAGACCATCATCAAAAGACAAAATACAATTTCCTAGATCTTGATCCACAATGTAAACAGGAAAATTGTTAGGATTCTGAGGATTGCTCACTGTATAGGCTAACCTCATTTCCCTGTATAACTGAGTAAGTTGTCCACCAAACAAAGAAATTGTGGCGTAAGTCATGTCGAGTTGGAGGGACCCCCCAAGTTTGGCTCCCCACGACCTTGATAGTAGAAAACCATACTTTGGGGGGATATCAACAATAACTACATCCATCAAGACGCTTTTGACTAGGACCTGTGCAAGGGTGACTACTAAATATTTTATCATACTCATGCACTTAAATATTATTCAATCGAAAGAGTAGAGATATCCGTAAGGTCTGGTGATCTCGAGGCCTAGTCTATCCATAATAGTTTTGGGAATCACGTTATGTGAAGCTCCAGAGTCTAGCATGCAGTTATGCAGCAGTCAATCATGTACATTTAAGGTGATATAGAAAGGAGCGATGGTGTCTCTAACACACTTGAAATGTGGAACAAAAGTGATATTGGGCTTATCATCTTCCAAGTTTATCACATCAGATTGACTTTCTTGATCTAAACAACCTATCACTTTGGTTATTTGTTTACGATATGTAAGATTCTTTTCTAATTCAACCAGAGGAATCGATATTTTGATCCTATTTATCTCATTTTTAAAACTAAAACCACCACTACCTTTGTCTATTTCTCTGGTTGAAATCTTGGAATATCTCTTCTCCAAATTATTTGTCTGAGCCGATTTATTACTCGTGATCTTGATTACTGGTGGCTGTGTATTGGCTATCTTGATCTCCTTTGTTTGGGTCTCAACCTACTTCGTCTTTGGATCCAATAAGTCAGTCCATTTAGATGTTTCAGTCTCCTTTGGGGTGGGCACATACACTTCACCTATAGGGATAATTTTCCTGGGTTGAGAAATCAATGCAGGTTTGTTTTTAGACCTCAGGTTATACCTAGGTTGGACTTCATCCATTATTGAATCAGTTACTTCTTGATGGTTAGGGACATCTGTATTGTTTATGTCATCATCTGCATCTGAGGGTTGTTGTGTGCTTAAAGACTTCTCATAATCTTCTTTAGTTACATAAGGTTGAGTACAGTTGTCACCCAAATTTGTCACATCTTCTTCTAGACCCTAAAAATATTCTAGGTCATTTACTCCTATAAAATTTTCATTTTTTAAAGGGGTTTGAATTTTTTGATCTTCATTTTTAGCCTGTCTTTGTTGATTTTGAATGTTGGGATTTCTCTGAAATTCTCTTTTAATGAAAGGATCGGCCTTCGATTGATCCAGTTCCAGCCTAGAAATTTTATTCGACAATTCCTTAATTATCCTAGCCACATCATCCATTTTATCGTTTGTGGATCGATTAGACCCTGAGGGTCCAGCTTGTTCCCTGAAACGTCTGGTTTCTTGGTTTCCCATTTCTACCTTAGCTTTCAACTTGCTAGAAGCCATCATGTTAGATTCAATTTCTATAGCATCATCCTGCATTCGGGTTAGGGAAGCCCCTCTTCTTTCTCTTAAGAGAAGGGAAAAATCGGGTTCAAAAGCTCCCGCGAAGGTTACTTTGGCTACAGGTTGGGATGGTTTAACTTCGGCTGGGATTTTATTATACAGCTTATTAAATCTTTGAATAAATTCCATAACTGTTTCTGAATTCTTTTTCTTTAAAGATCCAAACTCGGTCAAATAATACAAGTGATCTTTCCTTTCGCCCCATTGCCTAATGAAGGTGTCTTCCAGAGCATCGTAGGATAATATTGACCCTGCAGTTAGGCTTCGAAACCAAGTTTGTACCTGTCCTTCGAAAGTTTGAACAAAAATCCTCGAATACATGTCTTCGTGTTCGAGACCTAGGATATCCGCGAACTGATCGAAGAAGTTTATATGTTCGGTTGCGGTCAAGTCTCCTTCTCCTGTAAACTTAGGTAACTTTTTTATATAATTTTCAGGAAGTTCATGAAGAGGGAGAGGTAGAACAAAAGGTCCTTATCTCGCAACAACTCTAGTGAAAAATATGGGAGGGTGGAGAGGCCCTTGGCCTCCTACTCCTCCTCCCGGAGTCCCAACACCTCCTAAAAATCCTCCACCTTCGAAAACCCTTCACCTCCTCCTCCGAAAGCTGCCATTGGTGCTACTGGATAGGGAAATGATGTATTGTATACAGGGTTCTAAAACACTAAAAGTGAATCTGTAGCTTCTTCATGAGACGGGAAAACCACAGATGGGTGATAAGTCATGCGAGGACTTGAATCTTCGGATTTGCAAGAAATGTAATCAAGGGAACCTCTGGGCGTGTAATCTAAGTGTAAGGTATACTCTTTGAGATTTGGTGAGGTTGTGAGATCTAACTGAAAAGTTGGCAGGATATCGATCTCTGATAAATCCACTGCAGGGTTTTTACTCCTGTATATGTCAGAGGTTATCGAATGGGTTTCACTCTTATTCTCAGGGAGAGCTAAAATTGGATTGATGGTTTTTTGAGGGGAACTGTGTGAAGTTGAAGGTTCAAAGGAACTCTTGATCTTGGTTTGTGGGTACTTAAGATGGTAGACTGTAGTAGTTGTCTTAAGGGAACCTCTAGTTTTCAGTATTTTTTCGGGATCAAAAATAGGTGTGGTTTGTTTGCCCTCTGGGTTTAGTCTGGTATTGCTTTGATCGGATGCCAGCTTATTTAAATATGGAGTCACCAAGTGAAATATAAGAAAATATTTTAAAGGATGTTCACTCTTTGTTCACTATCAAAGGGTGAAACCTGCGAGAATGTCATTCTTCCCAGGGAAAACATTTCATAACTTCATCCCCGGCAATGGCGCCAAAAAGATGTTGTTCCAGAGTCTGTACTTAAGGCTTAGAAAGTACAGTGTCTAGGCATCTGAAAGTGAGTAAAGGATAGAGAAAGGGAAAGCATCAACCTTCGGGAAAAGAAGCTAAGGATGATTTCTAGGTTGTCGTTGTCTAGTCTCTAACTGTTCCTGGATGTTTATAGCTCAATCGCAACCCATGATCGCTCAAGTTCTACCCGGGTATTGGCTGTTTTAAGAATAGTATTGAAAAGGTTCAAAGCGATATGTGTTTGGTCCGATAAACTGGGCTCAATGTTAGGCTATCTTACAACGGGGACAGTCATAGAGGAACAGTAAAATTAAAAGAAAATTTCACAGTTTTAAATGTTGTCTTAAAGTGATCGTATAAAAGAGAACTATCTGATTTGTTGTTAAAGATAAATTATAAACCAAAGGCATTTTCTCATAACTGTGTTATCTAGTAAATAAGTGGTGTTTGTGAAATGCGATAAAAACATAAAGATGCTTATAATACGAGGCTCCTATCAAGGGAGAATCCTCCCTGTAAACAGAAGAAGAAAAAGGTGAGAAGGAATCTGACGAATGCACAAAATATGAAAATCTAATGAGTCCACAGGTCTTGTACCTACTCATAGCCAATACATAGGAAAAGATATAAACTATATAGACAATTAAAATTAATCATCACAGTAGAGGTTTTACGAAATTGCAGTGTAACATTCATCAAACATATATGTGTGAAATGAAATTGAACAAGAAAATAGAGAGGAAACAAACTCATAACACAGTCTTGACAGAATCAGTAGTCTTTAGATTCCTTTGTATTAATACTCAAAAAAGGAGGGTCTCTATTACAATCGACCAAAGTAGGTCCAACCCTTTTCTCTTTCTACAAAATGTACATTTATAAAAAATTTTATAGTATGGAATCTCAAATGTTCCAGAGGTTTTTGGTTACAACAAAGGAGATTAATCATTTCAATTCTTGGTTTCTGTCCTTATTTGGTACCGTAAACCTGCCTCTTTGCATGCTCTATGCAAATGACACACTTCTCCACCAGCTGGGATATTAACTTAGAAGGTTTTGCTTGATTGTTGGCCTCAAAAGTGTAACAATCGTTCGCCAATTTTGGTAACTCTCCCTCCACCTATTGGTCTTTGGTGCTGATAGAACATAATTGTACACTCAGTTTAATCAACCATTTATCTATTTGGACTATGTCCATCTGGATTGTTCGTGATATTTCATCCAATCTTCTTTCTTCATTTTCCTTGATCTTGAGCAGATGCTTGGTTGTATTGATCTGGCCCAATGTTGCAGTGCTGCCTTCATCGTAGAAACCCAACCAACTTCCATCTAGAAATATGAAATTTTCTTCACAAGATTTTCTTATCTCTCTAGCTTGTTTTCTACCTTCAGATATGTCATGTTCCCATTATTTCAACAAGATGTTACCTCAGGTCTGCTCTGATATAGAAAACTTGGAACTGCTACCTATTTCCCTTTTCATCATGGCTATAATAGCCTCCTGGAAAGACACTCAGGCCGCCCCAGCATCTTTTTCTCTGAGAGTGAGGTTTTCCAATACTCGATCAATAAGTTGGCAGTTGTTTTGAATCGTTTCTATCTTAGCAAGTAGGCCTTGTTGAGATACCAACACTCTTTTTCTGATCTCTATAGCTTGGGATTGAAATATCCTGATATCAATTACTTGGCTTTCAGCAAAGTCTAATTTAGCTTATAGCTGCTCTATCACTTTTCCTTGTTGGCCTACCTGTGTCTGACTTGTCTGAGCTATGAGTTGTGTCTGTTCGAGGTCAGCTTTGAGCTGCTCAATTTCCTTTTGATCAACTACTCTATCTTGTTCCAAACCTGTATTCACCTGATCTGTGGCAGTGGCCTCTACTGTAGCTAGTTTAGCCTCTAATGTTTTGATCAGACGATTTTTTTTCTTCAACTGTTCCTTTAGGTTCCTGACTGAATATTGGTTGGCTATAGTGAAATCCACCAATGTTCCTGCTATTCGAGTCGCAAATTCTTGCTTCTTCACATCTTTTCCATCGGCTAAGATTTTAAATTTCTTGGCTACCTTACCTGCCTCTTGATAAAATTATTATTTCACCATAGTCTTTCTCTTGTTATCAAAGAAGAATTCATTCATAGGTATATCTTCCGTTGTTATGGGCATTAATTCTTGGCCGAAAACCCACCCTGCATCTGGGACTTCTTTCGTGGATTGTAGGGGGGTAATAGAAATAATGGGATTGTCGACCTACTTAGATGATTTCCCTAGAGTAACAATCGAGGTTAGCTCACTTGGAGGGTAGGACGTATCGGCTTCCTGTTTCGGTCCCCCAGTTTTCTCTTTCTTGTCCTGGTGTCCTTCTCGACTAGGTGTTGAATCTTTGGAGCCTTCAACTTCCATTTTCTGCACCTCTACGGTCGTTGTATTCTCACCCCGTAATACTGGGGGAAGGAAGCTCCACTGATGTTCTTGGAATTTAAACACATTGGCCCTCTCTTCATGTGATAGGGATTATATCCAAGCCAAAACCTCAGCATAAGATCTCGCGCCTTAGAAAATGTCATCATGAGGCAAATTCTCGTGCTCAAACCTTTTGAGGCCACAACTAGACAAGTGATTACTCACAAACCTGTGTGGCTCGTGTTTCTTAAATTCAATGTGAACCAATTTAATATCTTCCAAGGCTGTTGCTTCAGCGTTTGCATGCTCGAAATCTAATAAAGAATAGGTGTTCAAATGAATAGGAAAAGGTGGCCATACCTTCTTTGAAAATCCCTTAAGCTCTTTTCTTATGCCACCAATCACGATTTTCCTGGCAATCTCGCCACATGCCCACTTATCAGGTATAAATAATGGTAGATCATGTGGAGGGACATAAGTGTCGAAAAACTTGAGGTATGAAAATTCTGCTTCCACATACCAGTCGGCTACACTGCTCAAATTTACAGTGATGATATCTGAGATCCTGGGTGGTGGATTACCAAAGATGGTGACATGCATCGGTACCATTACCCAATTGAAAATTTCATATATGAAATATGAAGCCTTGTCCTCCCAAATATTTGAATGGTAGACGTGGATAGGCTTAGCCTCCGATGGAGCCTAGCTCCAACTCATTAAGGGAAAAGTTGTCACAAAACACATAGTGTCCATGATGTATGCAAACATAAAGAATGAAGTGGCCTTTCTGCTCACCCTCTGCATTTGATACTCTGTAATCCAAATAGTCAGACTATTTAACAATAGTTTGGCCGAGTCAAAGGAACAACCTTCTGCCACTGTATGTATCATAGGCACTCATGGGAGGAAAAAATATGTGGTGTCTTCCCTCCCATACAATCTACAGGTCATCATTGCTATGTATTTAAACTGTGGTTCAAAAGAATATATGGAATAAATTCCGTTTCTATCAGCCCTGAACTTCACGGGGTGTGAGACCCAATCCTTGATCAAATCAGATAAGCTTTTGATGTATTGCTCGAATTCCTTCTTTTTAAAATCCTCAAGAAACTCGGCATTGTATGTGAAATTTGACGTGGGTGGCAACATGTACATTTCCTGCAATTGTTCTAGTCTAAAGGTCTCAATAGTGACCTTTTTCTCATGGATGATGGTTCTGGTTTGGATATATACATGGTCTAGCACCCATCGGATCATATCATAGTAAGGAAGTAGACATGGCCTAGCCGCTAATGTATGCATTTCTACTTGGACAATGATCTTGTATTTGGTGGCCAGGTTGTCCTTCTCATTGTCACTGGAATCATCAGAACAGTCTACCAATTCAGACTGCAGAATCTCAGAAATATATGACCAGGTTCTGACTGAATCAACGCTTCGAGGTGAAGTATCATAAACATTATCTGAGCCTTGCCCTGAAATCTCAGCACTTGTGTAGTGTACCCTTCACTACCCATGTTTCCCAACCTCTCAGATTACCAATTTGGATATGGAATTGTAAACAAGGGCATTTAACAGAATTAAACACACTTAAATCTCAGAGTAAAATACATAAGATGCTGCTACAATTACACAAGCCATAGCAGTCACAGTATTTTATTTACACAGCGGAAACATGATACAAAACAGCACAGTCATGCGAACATGATTAAAACATAATTCAATACTTATCTTTTATCTGCTGTAGAAATCACCAACCAAGTGCAGGCCTTCCACGAACCTCCCAGCCTTAGACCACACTGTTCATCAGCTCAACAGTAGGTCACCCCCGAGCTGGGACCGAGCT
>JASDQU010365479.1:5477-17200 GCA_032191745.1 Picea mariana
CTGATTCACCCCCCCCCCTCTCAGTTATTTCATACCTGTAACAGATATATATCATAGTTTAATTTCATTGGATCCTTGGTGTTTCAAATAACAATTCAAGGCACACTTCACAGTTGAGGAGCCAGTTTAAAGAAATAAACAAGATGAGCTTCATAGCAGAAACAAAACCTTTATTAACAAAAACTGTAGAGACATCTACCTTTCATAAACGTTAGATAAAATGGTAATACAATCATAGGTTTTAATTCTTCGTTCATGCTTTCAGTCATGAACGAAGAATGAAAATGAAAAAAGGAAAACACTAGGAATAACTGAAACATGATATTCGCAATTTCAAAAATTGCTTATGAAAAATAATAACCATATGACCCCGGGTAGGCAGCTACATAATTTATTATTTGATGCTTTAAAAGGTGAAAATATGTAGGGCTGACAACAATTCCCTTCCCTACACCTTTGGAAATCTTGTGATGAAGTCCATGGAAATGATATCCCACTTCTACTCTGGAATCAACAATGGCTAAAGTGGTCTTGCAGGATGTTTGAACTATGACTTGTTATGCTTGCAAGTCATGCATTCCCTCACATGACGAAGTACATCCCCCTTGAGACCCTTCCATGAGAATATCTCCCTCGCCTACCTATAGGTCTTTAGAGACCCCCGGTGCCCTGCCATTGGTGCATCATGTATTTCCCTCAAAATATTATCCTTGAGTGTGGACTCAGGGACAAGATAGATCATGTATTTGTAGTAGATTATGTCATCCACTACCCTGTACCTGGTATCCTGGATATTTCCCTCCATCATCTCACAAGAAAAGGTATTCTTGGAGTATTCTACTAAGAGAATGGACTTCTAGTCCATTGAAATCTATGTCATGGAGAAATATATTGGTCTCTTAGATAAGGCGTCAACAACTATATTCTTCTTTCCCTTTACATACTCAATGTCAAAATCATATTCCTGCACCTTAATCACCCGTTTTTGTTGCCTCTGATTTAGGTCCCGCTTCTCCAATAAATATATCAAGTTATTGTGGTCAGTCCTAACCAAAAAATGTCCTACTACCAAGTACCGCCTGAATTTGGCCAATGCTTGCATGATGGCCAACAACTCCTTATCATAGATTGGATAGATATTATCAATTTCCCTTATATTTCTTCTCTCAAAAGATATCAGGTATCATTTATGCATCAATATTTCTCCTATCCCCTCACCATATGAGTCACACCTTAGGACAAAAGGTTGTGTGAAATATGGGAGTGTTAATACAAAGAAATTTCTCATCACTCTCTTCATTCTATCAAATGCTACTTATACATCCTCTGACCATAGGAATGCCCCCTTCTTGGTGAGGTCTATTAATGGTGTAGCCAATTGTGAAAAAACTTTCACAAAGTTCTTGTAATAGCTACACATCCTAAAGAATCACCGCAGATTTGTGAGTGACCTAGGGGTGGGCTAGTATAATATGGTTTGGATCTTCTCTTGATGCACCTTTACTCCCTCAACACCAATCACATGCCCCATATAGAGGATCTTTGTCAACCCGAACGCATTCTTTTCCTCCTTGGAAAAAGTGTCTACTCCTCCACAATGGTGAGAATCTCATCCACATGCTTGAGATGTTCCTCTCACATCATGTTGTAGATCAGATGATCCTCAAATGAAACCAATAGTAATTTCCTCGACTATTTTTTGAAGATATGGTTCGTGCACGAATGAAAGGTAGTTGGTGCATTAGTCAACCCAAAGGGCATGACTATAAACTCATAATGCCCATAGTGACACTTGAATGTTGTTTTATGGATATCCTCCTCTCAGACCCGAATCTGGTGGTATCCTAATCGTAGATCAACCTTTGAGAAATATACTTCCCATGTAGCTTTTAATCATCTCATCAATCTTGGGTATTGGGTATCAACGTTTTATGGTCTTTCTGTATAATTCCATATATTCTATGCACATCCTCATAGTTACATATTTCTTATTCACAAGTACAATTGATGAAGTGAAAGGAATGGAGCTAGGCCTAATATGTCTCATCTCTAGTAATTATTTTATGGTCTTCTCTATTTATTCCTTGAAACACTTCAGATTCCTATAGGGGGTGGTAATCATGGGCTTTGATCCCTCTTCTAGATCAATGACATGCTCAAATCCTATGTCAAGTGGTTTCCTTTCTAGCAAGGGTTCAAACACCCTTTCATTATTTCCAAGCAATTCCTGGATATCCACAAGATAATGCTGGAGATCATGGGATGGCTTTTCCATGGTTATCAAGCACTCTGTTGTGCAAGCCACGTCCCCGTGTCTGAAAAGGGCCTCCATGTGCTGGTTAGACATGATCCTGGGGGCACCTATAGACATACCTCTTAGGATGGATTGTGTTCCACCTGTGTCCTAGAACTCCATCCTCATAGCCCAATAATTCATGTGGATATCTCCTAATGAGACAACCACTGAACTCCTAGCACCACATGATTACCTTCTAAATCCATGACATAAAAGTCATCGGTCAACGTATAGTTTCCCAATGTTACTACCAATCCCCTCATCCTCTGAGTACACATCATGTTGTACCCATATTCTACATTGAATCCCTTGAAATTGACCACAAGGATTTTTCTCTTAGTGGCAAGTGCAACATCAATGAAGTTGTGGGTAGCTTCACCATCAACCAATGTTGTAACCCTCTGCCCCTGCAAAATTCCTATGAATATAAAGTTGTAATATTTAGGGACTCCTAAAAGTGTGAAAATGGTTACTCCCTTGGGGATGTCCTTCAATGGCGCATGTTCTATAGCATGTGATGGATCACTTCTATCCTGTCCAATACCCTCAACATCACCGTCTTCCTCCTCGTCAGAAACTACCTCAATATAATGGACTTCACCTTTTTTCATACATCGATGAATCGATTCCCATGGCTCCTTGCAACTGTATAAAATCTTATTACTCCTAATTTCTCTTCGAGTCTCCTCATCCATCATGTCCTTCCTTGTCTAAGGCTTCTGGGGAAACTTCATCTCCTTACCCACATGATGGGTTAAGGGTTTTGTTGGTATCTTCTTGGAGACTGTGTCCCTCATGTCCTGCGTTCTCATGATGGTCTCCTGTAATGTTTTTGGCATAAATTCCTTCACCCATCCTCTTAGGGGTTCATCTAGACCCTCCATGAATAGCATCACCAACCTTTGTTGAGAAATATATGTCACCATAACTACCATCCTCTAAAAAATTGTGATGTATGCTTATGGTGTACCTGTATGTCTCAACTATGTCAGCTCCCTAAAGTGTATCTCAGGGTCCTTCTTGTCGAACCTCTCCATCAAAATCTGATTTAAATCCATATGTTAATTGATGTTGGCATGCCATAATGTCACCAGCCTATGATACCACCATACATGAGCTTCTCCTTCCAAGTGGAGAATGGCATACATAATTGCTTTTTCCTTGGTCATTGGATTAAGTTGGAGGTAAGTGTCCAACTTATGTACCCATGCTCGGGTCATACTCTTGGTAGACCCATCGAAGGGTGGGATAGTCAAACTTCCCACCTCATGTATGAGGTGAAATTCATGTTTTCTCTATGCTCCTCTATTCCACTCCCTAGGTTTGTACTTCTGTTTGAGATTGCATAAGTCATTATTGGAAACTTTCTCATAGACATATCCATCTATCGTCTCGTACTCCCCGTATGAAGTGTTAATATCAAGCCCCTGATATGGTTTCTCATGTGATCCTATAGGATTCCCTATCAAGAAATGTTATAATAAGGGCCTAGGGATCCTTAGTCTCCCACTCTGAAGTGATGCTAGCATGCCCTAATGTCACCATCCCATGATACCACCATTTGTGAGATTCTCCTTCCAAGTGGAGGGTGGCATATGTAATTACTTTTGCCTTGGTCATTGGGTTAAGTTGGAGGTAAGTGTCCAACTTATTTACCCATGCTTTGTTCATGCTCTTGGCAGACCCATAGAAGGGTGGAATAGTCAACCTTCCCACCTTGTGCATGAGGTCAAAGTTATGTTGGCTTTGTGATCCTCTATTCCACTCCATAGGTTTGTACTTCTGTTTGAGATCACAGAATTCATTATAGGAAAATTTCTCACAATTATCTTCATCTATCATCTCGTACTCCCCATACAAAGTGTTAATATCATTCCCTTGATCTGGTTTGTCCTTGATGGTTGTGGAGCCTGATTTTCTTCCTGTTTCATGGGTCTTTGTTTTGAGTTGTTTTTATACCCCATGAATACTGTACACTTAGCAATACTATACACCCCTCCACGTGGGGGGGTTGTAGGGGGGGATTTCCCCCCCTGTGGGGTCCGTGGGTAAGCGGGGGTTCTGGGGAAAAACCCTCGAAGGAAAAATTTCCTTGTATTGTAAATGTATATTGTATTTTCATAGTAAATCTGGACCGTTTATCATAAGGTCGCAGATTTTATGGTAGAAGTTATGTTAGGGTTTTTTTCCCTAGAAGGAAACCCTATTTTATGAGGGAAATTTATTGTGGCTATGCATCATTGTGAATATTGTATTCTGAGAGAGGTGACTATGAGAGAAAGAAGAGGAAGTTACAGTGGGTGTGATGTAGGTTGTATTCCTTCATTTGCTAGATAATAAAGAGGAAGGACCTAGAAATTTCTCTACTGGACGTAGCCTACATTGGGTGAACCACATATATCTATGTCTCTATTGTATTGTGTATCTTTTGTTTTTTATTTCCGCATTTGTTTTTATTTTATTGCTTTGTGATCCTTTTTTTCTAACAATTGGTATCCGAGATAAAGTTAACTCGCAGGAAAAGAGGGTTTCTGGTTCGAGTGGGAGAAATGGTGGAAGATGGAAAGTTTAGGGTCGAGACGTTTAACAGACAAAACTACTAGTTATGGAAGATGTAGATGGAAGAATATTTATATCATAAGGATCTATTCCTACCATTGGGTGGAATAGAAAAGAAGTCGATGAACATGAAGGACAAAGTATGGGAGGTTCTTGATAGAAATGAACTAGGAACGATATGGTTGTGCCTGGCAGTGTCTATGCCCTTCAATATTTTGAAAGAAAATAAAACGAAGGATCTGATGAAAACATTGGCTAAACTGTATGAAAAAACCTCGGCATCCAATAAGGTAATTATAATGAATATATTATTTAATATGAATATGTCAAAAGGTGGGTCTGTTGCAGATCATTTAAATGAATTTAATACGATTACTAATTAGCTAAATTCTGTAAAAGTGGACTTTGATTATGAGGTCAAGGATCCTATAATATTGTGCTCATTGCCAAAAAGTTGGAACGTCTTGGTCATGGTTGTAAATAACTCTGTATCTGGTTCAAACACTTTAAAATTTGATAATGTTGTTGGTGTTATCCTTAGCGAGGAAATGTGATGGAAAATCATAGGTGAGACATCGGGTAATGTGTTAAACATGGAGAATAGGGGAAGACAAAAGGATATAGGAAATGGATCAAGGAACCAAGAGAATTATAGGAATGGAAAATCCAAATCGAGAGTGGAAAATATAGAGTGTTTGAATTGTGGAGAAAAATGACATCCAAAGAAAGACTACATAACTCCAAAGAAACAAAGAGATGAAGAGTAGGATAAAAATCAGGAAGCAAATGTAGCTGGTGATGTGTTACAAGATTCTTTGATTCTTTCTGTAGATANNTGTTCAAGGTGATTTTGGACAGGTTCATTTGGGTGATGATGCACCATGCAAAATTGATGGAATGGGAAAGGTAAAAATAAAGAAAAGGAATGGGAACCAGTGGTTGTTGAAGGAGGTAAGACATGTTCCAGATCTAAGGAAAAATACAATTTTAACAGGGGAGTTGGAAAGTGAAGGTTGTGTATCCATATTTATAGATAAGGTGTGGAAGGTCACCAAAGGATTACTGGTGATAGAAAAAGGAGAGAAGGTAGGTACATTGTATTTATGTACTAGTAATATTGACTCTTCTATCCCTTTAGATTCTACCATAGTGGATACAACACTTTGGCATCATAGGCTTGGGCACATGAGTGAGAAGGGGATGCAGACACCTCACAAAATAAATTTGTTGCCAAATCTTAAACAAATTGATTTGGATTTCTGTGAGCTTTGTGTTTATGGAAAAAAAAAGTCATATTTCTCAGAGTCGGAAAATAAAAGAAGAGTGAAAGGTTAGAACTTGTGCATACAAATGTATGGGGACCAGATCAGGTATCATCTCTTGGTGTCTCTCATTATTATGTTACTTTTATTGATGATGAAACTAGAAAAACTTGGGTTTATTGCATTCGGAAATAAATATGATGTTTTTGATACTTTTAAGAAATGGAAAGATTTGGTTGAGAATGAGACAGAAAAAAGGTTGAAGTGTCTCAGATCAAAAAATGGAGGTGAATATTATAGCAAGAAGTTTGATGATTACTGTTCATACCATGGGATTCGTAGAGAGAATACAATTCAGGGAACACCACAAGAAAATGGTGTGTCAGAAAGGATGAAAAGAACAATCATGGAGCGTGCAAGGAGTATGAGATTTCTTGTTGGTTTGCCCTTACAGTTCTGGGAAGATGTTGTAGATAATTTTGTTTACTTAATAAACAAAGGACCTTCAAGCTCTTTGGATGGTAGAATTCTATAGGAGGCATGGACAGGTAAAAAGGTAAACTATTCTTTTTTGAAGACTTTTGGTTGTGAAACATTTGTCCATATTGATAAATAAAATAGAACAAAGCTTGAGGCAAAATCCAAGAAGTGTACCTTTATTGGATATAGTGTTAATGATTTTGGTCATCGCTTATGGGATTATGAAAATAACAAAATCATTAGGAGTAGAGATGTCATATTCAATGATAAGATCATGTACATAGATCAGTTGCAGGGAAAGAAACAGGAAAAAGAAGAACCATAATACATAGTGCTTGAGAGATCACTGAAAAATAAATTCCAAAGGTACCAGAAAATTAAAATGTACAACATTAGGAGCAATAGGTACCTCAAACTCCTGCAAGTGTTTTTCTAAGATCTACTAGGTTAAGTAGACCCCTTGAATGATACTCTCCTTCATTGTATTATTTATTGTTGACTGATTCTGGTGAACCAGAATGTTATGAAGAGGGAATGAAGGTAGACACTAAAAATAAGTGGGAGCAAGACATGAAAGAGGAAATGGATTCCCTGGTAAATAAACAAACTTGGGATTTGGTTCAATTTCATGCATGAAAAAGAGAATTGTAAAATAAATGGGTTTACAAGTTGAAGGAAGAAGATGGAGGAAAAAAACGGTACAAGGCTAGACTTGTTGTAAAGGGGTTTGCACAAAAGAAATGTATAGATTTTGATGAAATATTTTCTCCTCTTGTTAAAATGACTTCAATTAGGACTATTTTATGTCTTGTGGTAGTAGAAGATTTACATCTTGAACAGTTAGACGTAAAAACATATTTTCTCCATGGGGATTTGGAGGAAGATATTTATATGCAGCAGCCACAGGAGTATGAGGTCAAAGGGAAGGAAAATTTGGTATGCAGGTTGAAGAAGAGATTGTATGTCCTAAAGCAAGCTCCAAGGCAGTGGTATTTGAAGTTTGATAGGATTATGACAAAACAAGGTTATAGTAGATGCCATTTTGATCACTGTGTTTATTTTAAAAAACTAGGAAATGTAAGCTATATTATCTTGCTATTGTATGTATATGACATTCTTATTGAAGGGTCTAATATGCAGGATATAAATGTGTTCAAGAAAAAAATATCTAATTCATTTGCGATGAAGGATTTGGGTGCGGCAAATAAAATCCTTGGTCACCTTGGGTGTTGCAAAGGTGTTGGAGAGGTTTAGAATGCAGAATGAAAAACTAGTTAGTACACCTTTGGCCAGCCATTTCAAATTAACCAAGGAAATGTTTCCCAAGACACAGGAGGATGTAGAATACATGTCCAAGGTCCCTTATTCATCAACATTTGGCAACTTGATGTATGCGATGGTTTGCAAAAGACCATATATTTCACATGTAGTGGGAGTTGTGAGTAGGTATATGACCAATCCAGGTAAAGAACATTGGGAGGAAATAAAGTGGATTCTCAGGTATTTGAAAGGTACTGCTACTCATGCATTATGCTTTGGTGGTTTAGACATTGTTCTACAGGGATATGTTGATTCAGATATGGCAGGTGATAAAGATAGAAGGAGGAGCACCACAGGGTATGTTTTTACTATAGGTGGAACAAAAGTAAGTTGGATTTCAAAAATGCAAAATGTTTTTGCACTTTCAACAATAGAGGCAGAGTATGTTGTTGTTACAAAGGCTAGTAAAGAGATGATTTGGTTACAGAAGTTTATGGAGGAATCCGGAAAGAAGTAAGAGAATAGTAGTTTGTATTGTGACAGCGATATTTCCATTCATCTTGCAAATAAATCAGCCTTCCATTCGAAGACTAAGAATATACAACTCAGGTACCATTTCATATGATCCATCTTGGAAGATGGAAATTTGAAGTTGGAAAAGATACACACTAGCCAGAATCATGCAGACATCTTAACAAAGGGAGTAACAAAGGAGAAACTAAGTTCCTGCTCAGTTTTAATTGGTCTTCAAGCATGAAGGTGAAGATGAGAAATTTTCCAGGTCCAAAGTGCAGTATAGTCTAGCAGGTACAACAACAGTGGAGCTGTTGTGATCACTCTCCAAGTGGGATATCGTTGGTTGTGGAGCATGATTATCTTCTTGTTTAATAGGTCTTTGTTTTCATCGTTTTTTATACCCCATAAATATTGTACACCCCTCCATGCAAGGGGAGTTGCAGGGGGGGCTCATCCCCCTAGATGGGGGGTTTGGGGGTAAGCGAGCCCCCGATAAGGGTTCGGGGACGAAGCTCCCAAAGGAAACATTTCCTTGTAAATGTATATTGTAATTTCATAGTAAATATGGACCATTCATTATAAGGTCATAGATCTAATGGTAGAAGTTATGTTAGGGTTTTTTTCCCTAGAAGGAAACCCTCTTTTATGAGGGAAATGTATTGCGACTATGCATCATTGCGAATATTGTATTCTGAGAGAGGATAGTGTGAGAGAAAGAAGAGGAAGTTGCAGAGAGTGTGTTGTAGGTTGTATCCCTTCATTTGATGGATAATAAAAAGGAAGGACCTGGAAATTTATCTGGTGGATGTAACCCACACTGGGTTAACCACGCATATCTATGTCTCTATTGTATTGTGTATCTTCCTTGTTTTATTTCTGCATTTGTTTTTATTTTATTGCTCCGTGATCCTGTTTTTCTAACACTATTGTGCTCCTATAAACTGCCCTATCAAGAAATGTTATAATAAGGGCCTAAGGATCCTTAGGCTCCTACTATGAAGTGATGTTGGCATGCCCTAATGTCACCATCCCATGATACCACCATTCATGAGCTTCTCCTTCCAATTGGAGGGTGGCATACTTAATTTATTATGCCTTGGTCATTGGGTTAAGTTGAAGGTAAGTGTCAAACTTATGTACCCATTCTCTAGTCATTCTGTTGGAAGACCCATCAAAGGGTGGGATAGTCAACCTTCCCACCTTGCACATGAGTTCAAAGTTTTGTTAGCTCTATGCTCCTCTATTCCACTCCCTAGGTTTGTACTTCTATTTGAGATCAAAGAGGTCAATATAGGAAACTTTCTCATGGATATCTTCATCTATCATCTCATACTCTCAGTATGAAGTGTTAATATCAAGCCCCTGATCTGGTTTCTCCTATGCTCCTATAGGATGCCCTATCAATAAATATGGTAATAAGGGCCTAGGGATCCTTAAGCTCTTGCTCTAAGCTTGGGTATGGTTGTTGTTTCTATTCATGTGTATCCTGTCACCCTAATGGGATCCACTGGGTCTACCTTGACATGCACCATTTGTGTTCCCACATTGGCCCACCAACTGTGTGAGCACCTCAAGGGTATGTTGCTAGAACCTTGTTTTCCATGCCTATATTTTGGATTCCTCATTCTATCCCATGGCCAAACATTTTAATATTTGGAGCATATTCCCTTCATGGTTGTCTCCCATGCTTCCCTCTGACTCTAACTCTATTCATTTTATTTTGTTTCTCTTTCAAGTGAATCTTCAAAGGTTTTTCCTCCACGACCCTTTCTCCTAGGAATCAATGTATTCACAGCTTGGAAGAACCACCAGCTCTGATACCATTGTAATGTTACCAACTAGGATGAATATAAATAATATATTTGATGCCCAAATTAGTATGTTTCTTTATGTGATTTTATTAAACACTTTGTTGGAAATGTTGTTGGGTACGTGTTATATTCTTTGCACAAGTAGTAGTGTCTAAGCATTTGTGTTGGGCATGTAATGGGGTTAGAGGGGGATGCAGGGGGGCAGAGTCCCCCGCGCTGGAGTTCGGGGGAAGTGCCCCAGATTTTTTTTTTCGACGGGACCGCTTTTTCGGGACTGCATTTTCGGGACCGCATTATATTTAGGTGGTTTTTCGGCACATGGTTTCTTTGTCGATGGTTTTCTATTTCCGGTTAAGGAATTAGGGTTTTGGACTAATTGAGGTCATTGGGTTAGGGTTTTGGATGCCACTGGATCCTATATGTATATTGTATTGTAAACAATGTAACACAATGTATGAATATAATATATGCTGGTTTTCCCAGGTTGGGTTTCCAGGTGAAAAATCTCTGTGTAATGTTTGTATTTTCCATTGTATCTTTTTTGTTCTTTTCTGAATATTAGTTTTTAGTAGATATTGTACAAGGTTAGAATTTACATTTGGTATCAGAGCTTTATTGGCTTCAGGGGGATGCCTTTGTGGTCAAGGGTTTGGCTCGGGACTGTGATAATCCTTGTTACAGTGGGAGATCTGCGGTATTGTTTTTCAGGTAAAAAGAAATGGAAACCAATTCAAGGATGGAGATCGAGAAGTTTAATGGGAAAAGATTTGAGCTGTGGAAGATCAATATGGAAGATCTTTTGGTGGACAGAGATCAGTGGATCATGGTAGATTCAGGTACTGCACCTACAAGAACTTCTGCAGATGACTGGAAAAAGTTGGATCGGAAGGCAAAGAGCACAATCTGACTATGTCTCTCCGATTCAGTATTACTGAATGTGTTAGAGGAATCTACAACCAAGGATTTATGGGAAAAGTTGGGGAAGTTGTATCAATTTAAGTCCCTGGTAAATAAACTATTCCTGAGAAAGAAGCTGTATAACTTGAGGATGAGAGATGGAGACTCGGTGGCAGAGCATTTGAACGCCTTCAATACCGTGGTAAGTCAGTTAGTATCTGTTGAGATTAAAATTTTAGATGAAGATAAATGTATCAGTCTATTGTGTTCTTTACGAGACTCGTGGGATAGTCTGGTTGTGGCCATAGGTAGTAATACAACTTCTTTTGAAGTTTGAAGAAGTGGTCTCATCCTTGTTGTCGGAAGAGATGAGATGAAAGAATATGGAAGGACATAGCACAGATGCATTATTTGCAAGAGGACGTTCCCAGGAAAGAAATAGATCTAATTCCTCAAGTGGGAGATCTAAGTCTAAGGGTATATCTAAATCTCCTAGAAATTTTGTAAGGGTATGTTGCAGGTGTGGAAAAGAAGGGCACTACAAGAAGCAGTGTAGATCCAAAGTTGAGAAAAAGAAGGGATCTGAAGAATCTTCTTCTACAGAAGAAAAGACCTCCAAGGAAGAAGGAGGGGATGTGTACT
>JASDQU010365481.1:23015-33333 GCA_032191745.1 Picea mariana
ACAATTGAATCCCCTGTCAGCAGTTGAGAAGATGAAGCGATCCCAAGAACAACGCACTGCTCAACAACAGGTCCACACCATTTAGAGAAAAATCATGGAAGTGACTAAGAGGCTCCAACCAATCTAGGATGAGGCTTGCCAACTATTCGCATAGATTGAAGGCCAAGGAGAAGAAGTGGAACAAGTCGTCACTGCAGCTGAACAACGCTTAGAGGGACATGTCAATGAAGCCATTATCCAAGAATTCACCGAGCATGAGGCCTTGGCGCAGCAACAGGTCGAAGCAGCTCGAGCCAAGCTCGAGGATTTTGAAGCAGAGCTACCCAGATCAGAGTGACTCGGGATGAGTCACAGGTGAGTGTTGGGGGCCTGTTGGCCCTTGACCAAGTTTTAAGGATCCTTGGTCATGTTTGACCTACTTTTGGGACTTCGACAGGCTGTCGAAGGCAGAGTGCAAGTCGAAGCGGAGATCACAGGATCTCAGCCCCTTTTTAGGGATTTTTGGGCTTTGGGATTATGTAACGGGTATGGGGATGTCAGCCCATGGGGTTACCCATGTTTAGGCCCTTTTTGTAATATATAAATAGAAGTCTAGGCGATGTAAGAAAGAAGAGAAGGTTTTTTTGGTATTGTGCTAAGTGCTAAGTACAGATTGTAAATGCTTTGTGCATGCTATGTTGAGAACTTGCAGAGCTAAGTGAAAGTGACTGTGTAAAGGCTTTGTGCTGTGACCTAGCTCGGGGAAGGAGAATCTAGCGAAGTGATTCAGAATCAGATCCAGGAGCTTGATAGGGCTAAAAAAGGCTCAAAAATGAAAGTTCTCAGAATCAAACGAAACTAATTCCATTGCGACTGGCTCGTCGCGCTGATTCCGACCATATATTTACTTTCTCAAACGGACGTTGTATGCGAGAGTTATCACACTCTGACTGTTTTCCCAAACAGCTAAAAAGTCAATAGTCAAACTGGAAAAAAAGTCAATGATGACATCAGCATGACGTCATCATGCTGATGTAGCATAGAGACATGTGGAATCACATCAACAGGTTGACTAGGTAGATGATAGATCCAATCAGAAGTGGACAAGTGGCGCATTCTCGACAAGTTGTTTGGTGGCACATGGCCTAGTCATGGGTGGCCACGTGGCTTCCCATCATTTGGTGGTTGATCAAAAATATGTTGGAACTCACAAGTTTCGAAATCGTGACCTATTGGAGGAGGCAAGTGACTTGGAAAAATTCCTTTACCAACGCGCCAATGATATTGCTTGTTATATCAAGGCACATTAAACTTATTTAAATGGTAATGTATTATGTGTGGAGTGGAAAGGGGCTGGGGCTAAGCCCCAACCCACGGTTTATTTGGTACATATGACCACAGTAAGGGGTGTGGGTGCCAATGTTTCTAGCCACCAATGCGCATTTTTGTAGCACCTTCCTCCATATATTGCGAGGGGCTATGACCATGGTTTGTGCGAGTTTTATGGGCACAGTCCCATTAGAGTATGCCATGTGACCTTTGATGTCGAGATAAGGGGGCCAGTGCACAACCCTATGGGCTGGTGCTTGGCCACATCAATGCATGTGACCGAGTTTAAGGGGGTGCACCCAGGGATAAAGGGGTTAAGCCCTATATTAAACATAAAATGGGCTTTTATATTATAGTTTGGATTTTTTATTGTTTTTAAGCCTGTAATAGTGGATTTTGGCCATTATTGGGAGATATTGGACTCTTTTTGAGCCCATATTTTGGGAGGAAGTTGGGGAAGGATAACCAACTTCAGATCTATATAAACCAGGCTTGTTTGAGGCCATGGAGGATAGTCAGAACATATTTATGATGAAGCAAAGCCAAGCCAAAGTCATTTTTATACAGGGAAGTTGTTGAGGAGGAGATCTTTGCGGGCCATTTCTAGGAGCTACACTCAGTCTTTTTCAGTGCCGTCAGTTGTGTTGAATTTCTGAGGTCGGGTAGAACACAGTGAGACTAGTATGAGATCCATTTGATGTACTTTTTCTGTACTTTGTAAGCATTGAAGAATTAATAAAGAAGCCTCCCCCACTGAGACAAAGGCCCGAAGACATAGGCAACCTTGCCGAACTACGTTATCACGTCTCTTTTTATGGTTTGTTGTTCCTATTGCATCAGTTAATATATGTATAGTGTATTATGGCTGCTATTTTCCTTCATTAAATTCATCCTCTTTCTTTCAGCTTCATAAATGGTTAATTAACACATGCAATTAATAACTCAACCACAGTCATTAAAAGATCTTTTCGGATCAAGTGGTATTAGAGCTAGTTGATGTTTGGATTTGAGTTCTGCATGTTAGCCAGGGAAGAGCTCATCTCAAGGGAGAAAATGGCATCTACAGGAGGACTTTCTCAAGATGAGAAGGAGTTCATAAATTCAGTGTTTTCCATGCCCGAGATGGTGAAGGTGTTGTATGAAGACTATTTGGAACGAAAGAGCATGGTTCAAGTGAAAGCTTAAAAGAACAACAAAGGAAAGGAAGGATTTAAGGAAGTGCCTTCTACATCTGTTTCAAAAAACACATCTGAGGTATATAGTGAAGGTCATTCATCTAATTCGTTTCATTCTCATCAAGTTGGTTTTGGTGCATTTGAAAAACATACAAGAGGTGTAGATTTGAAATTGCTAACCAAGATGGGTTATGAAGAAGGAAAGGGTCTTGGATGTAAAGGTCAAGGCATTGTAAATCCTATTGAGGTTGAGGAAAGACCTCGATACTTAGGATTGGGATATGGCGAAGTGGATCTTGGAGCATCCTCCAAGATTGGTTCCAAAACTTTGGAAGCAAGTAATGCTTCAAATGGCCAACTTAAATCATTGCAGGAACACTTCACAAAAGGTAATGGCGCATCACTTCAGGGTTGTGTTAGTGGATGCAAGTCATGTCCAAAGCAAAGTGAAGATCAACATGGAAGGTATAATGGTCATGTTTTTACCAATTCTCCTTTTGATTATAATAAACATAATCAAGTAATACGGAACTTGTGGAATCATTATCCATGTACTTATTGTCATTCACCCAAGCATCGTGTTGCCAAGTGTTGGAAGAGACAAACTTTGTACAGGAAACCTATGTCGTCCAGGAATGAAACAAAACATAAAGACTCAACTCCAAAACATAAGAAAGAGAAGGGTAAACAGGTCTAGATGCCAAAAACTCATTGCACGTTTTGCAACAAGAGTAGACATCAAAAGGCTATTTGTTGGAAGCTTAATCCAGAGCTTCGTCCAAGGAAGGACAAAAGGATTTTTCATATACTCGCGAAGGAGGAAAGATTACCAGTGAAGCAAGAGGAACACCATGAAGGAAAGAAACCAAAAACTTGGTTTTTCTAGAAGTGGATGTCTCAACTTCATTGTATTTTGCTTCCATTAATGTAATCACACATGTTGAAATGATGACCTATTATAACATCATTTTTGTACAACATTGTGTTTTTGTTTTCGTCCTTATGAGTATGTAATCAGTGAAATTCCATTTTTGTAACCTTTTGGGGACCAAAAGGTCCTTTAGTGGGGACGTGTGATCTAGAATCGGATCCAGGAGCCTGATAGGGCTAAAAAAGGCTCAAAAATGAAAGTTCTCAAAATCAAACGAAACTAATTCCATTGCGATCGGCTCGTCGCGCTGATTCCAACCATATATTTCCTTTCTTAAACGATCATTGTATGCGATAGTTATTGCACTCTGACCGTTTTCCCAAATAGTTAAAAAGTCAACAGTCAAACTAGCAAAAACGTCAATGCTGATATCAACATGACATCAACATGCTGATGTAGCATAGAGACATGTGGTAGCACAACAGCAGGTTGAATGGGCAGAGGACAGATCCAATCAGAAGTGGACAAGTGGTGCATTCTCGGCAAGTTTTTTGGTGCCATGTGGCCCAATCATGGGTTGCCACGTGGCACCCCATCGTTTGGTGGTTGATCAAAAATATGTTGGAACTCACAAGTTTTGAAATCTTGACCTATTGGAGGAGGCAAGTGACTTGGGAAAATTCCTTTATGAACGCGCCAATGATATTGCTTGTTATATCAAGGCACATTAAACTTATTTAAATTGTAATGTATTATGTGTGGGGCAGAAAGGGGCTGGGGCTAAGCCCCAACCCATGGTTTATTTGGTACATATTACCACAGTAAGGGGCGTGTGCGCCAATGTTTCTAGCCACAAACACGTGTTTTTGTAGCACCTTCCTCCATATATTGCGGGGGGCTATGACCACAGTTTGTGCGAGTTTTATGGGCGCAGTCCCATTAGAGTATGCCATGTGACCTTTGATGTCGAGATAAGGGGTCAGCGCACAACCCTATGGGCTGGCGCTTGGGCACATCAATGCATGTGACTGAGTTTAAGGGGGCGCGCACAGGGATAAAGGGCCTAAGCCCTATATTAAACATAAAATGGGTTTTTATATTATAGTTTGGATTTTTTATTGTTTTTAAGCTTGTAATAGTGGATTTTGGCCATTATTGGGAGATATTGGACTCTTTTTGAGCCCAGATTTTGGGAGGAAGTTGGGGAAGGATAACCAACTTTAGATCTATATAAACCAATCCCGTTTGAGGCCATGGAGGATATTCAGAGCAGATTTATGCTGAAGCAAAGCCAAGCCAAAACCATTTTTATGCAGGGAAGTTGTTGAGGAGGAGACCTTTGCGGGCCATTTTTGGGAGCTACACTCAGTCTTTTTCAGTGCCGTCATTTGTGTTGGATTTATGAGGTTGGGAAGGACACAGTGAGACTAGTATGAGATCCATTTGATGTACTTTTTCTGTACTTTTCAAGCATTGAAGAATTGATAAAGAAGCCTCCCCCACTAAGACAAAGGCCCAAAGACGTAGGCGACCTTGCCAAACTCTGTTATCATGTCTCTTGTTATGGTTTGTTGTTCTTATTGATTCAGTTTAGACCTGTATATTATCTTATGGCTTCTATGTTCCTTCATTAAATTCATCCTCTTTCATTCAGCTTCATAAATGGTTAATTAACACATGCAATTAATAACTTAACCACAATCATTAAAATATCTTTTCGGATCACTAAGTGTGTGCGGATCTCCTGCCATATGCGGAGTAGGATTTTGAGGCTCTGTGCATGTAGCTGATTGACCGAAGATAATAAAAGAGAAGAAGAGTTGGTGGACGTAGCCCCAGGCTGGGGGTGAACCACACATATGTTGCATTATGGTTGCTTTCTACATTGTGACTGTTTATTGTTCATATGATTAATGCAGTAATGTATGATTAGATGCATTTGATATAGTATCTTAGTGCTTAGTAATGTGAATAAATTATAGATCTTATCTATTCCCTTATGCTAAGTGTGTCTATATGTTATATCTAGTTGAATACTGCTCTGCTCTGTAATTAGGGTTTTCTCTACGAAGTGAATACTGTGAACTATAACTGCTAAGTGCTCTGTTAAGGTGTTGTAATCACAGATCAGTGTCCCAGCTGAGGTTGCAGACATCTGAGTCCTGCAACCACCTTTGTCTCTACCTCGAGTGAGACTTCATTTGCTTCGAAAGTGTTGTCGAAAGGGCCGGTAGTTAGGGTTTTGTTGATGCGATGTTGTATCATTGAACCCTGGGTCTGCCCTTGTGCCAACAAAGATCGAAAACTTAATCTATCATCTGATCATTATCAACTTCAATTGTCTTCTGATAAAGTCTGAAGACTCGATATTCAACTCAGAAGACTACATCAATTGGGCCCCGATCATACTCTATATCATCAAATCTTGAAAAACATTCATGTCCATCAACTATAGAAATATCTTCAATCAAGTATGACTGTACTTGTGTATAAATCCGACGATAAGACTTCTCCAATAAATTGGCTTCCAAATGCCAACACCAATTCCCTAACCATGCAAAATGAATATGTTTCCCCTTGTGTTTTTGACACCTTACTGAGGGGTGATTTGTCTTCCCACAAAATCTGCATGGGTGAAGATCAAAACAATTTGACTTATTATTGCCAAACCAGTGACAGTGTTTTCACTGTATGGGTTCTTTATCTGACCGATTATCATGATCTGGAATATCTGTAGCAACATCATCATCAAAAATATCATGTACATGTTCCTTACCAATATCCTCAATCTCTATCGTCTTATCATCATTAAAAAAACCTCCACTCACAAAGAAAATAGGTTCGCTATAATTAGGAATATGAAAAAGGTTGTCAACATCTTTTTCATATCCTAGTCCATATCGATTTTGTTTAAAGTGTAATTCTTCCCATGGTGGAACAATTCTAATTTCTTTGCCACATTTATTGATAAATTTTCTTGTAATAGGGACTTCATCTAATTCATTTTCATGTTTATGACTTTCATCACTAGTCAACTGAGCGTCTTCATTATTCTCATCCTTGATGTCATCTTGTTTGTAGAAATCACATTGTTGGTGTCAAAGGAGATTTAACTCATCATATAAAATTTTGTTTTGAAGTTTGAACATTTCAATATTCTTGTGCGTTACTTGTAAACAAGTAATCATTGTACCAAGAATGCACTTGTTTATTGCAATTGTAGATTCTGTAGTTGAGTTAATTAATGTGCGCAATATTGTAAATATTTCTTCAATTCTTGCCATTATGCAGAATATGGAAGAGAGATGTTTGTATGTTGCCGCAAAATTCAATTATGTATCTTGTTGTGCATGCCAAGAGCGATAATTCCTTGCATGAATGCCAAAAACTATAGGATAACCAATGACTTAGACGCACACAAAGATCCTAAGACAGACCCCCTTATTCAATTTCAGGTAGGTCTACAACTTAAACAATTAAACACCAAATACAATTTTGCAAGCACAATTTGTTGAACCCCTTTTTTTACAACTACCTTATAACTCCATTACAAAAATCATACTAACAAATGCTCTTAACAATAGGTCGAACTCCTCTACGAAAAGAAACCCTTATAACTTCATGTACATTTAATTATAATGGAGAAAACTCCTCCATATAAATTTTTCAATCTTATAACTCCCATATAATTCCTTAAAAACATTATATCACCTTTTTTTTTTTTTTTTTATAAAAAAATATGCTTATGATCCTCCACTGACAGATTAAAACATAAGACTCCTTTGATTGGTTGGAACCCTTTTTTTTTACAAGGTCTTCAAGTTTCAAGTACCCATTAGTTTGTTCTACCCTTGATTAATTCAAAATTTAATATTAGCTTCTTTGAACTGTTAATCCCAATGGTCTTTTCCACTTGGTTTTCACCTTGTAGGTGTTGATGAATGCAGCTATGGGAGACATCCTCCAACTTACAAACCTGTGAGATGTGGAACATATCAGTTATGTGAGTCTTTCTCTTAGTTTACAAACCTGAGAGAAATCCCTTAAGAATGGTTCGTGGTTCCTGCCTGAGACAGAGTCAGGAACGTAGAGATAACCTTCTCCGTGACATGAGTGATAAGAAATCCAGATGATTATTCGGTGGAAAAGAAATCCGTTGAGTTAGGACGTGCCTGTGGCTGAGCACAAGGTGAACGTGAGAAATCCCAAAAGTGTTGGGCACATCGTCATGTGAACAGAAATGAAGATGACGTGATAGTCTCCTCTGAGTAGCAGAGTTGATGAGAAGACTCTAGATGATTCTCCTGTCAGTGGCAGTGGGAAAGTAGATTTGTAGAGTGGATGTGCCTGTGGACAAGCACATGTGAACGTGTGAGGACCTGGTTCATATGTGTAATGCAGTGAATCAGAGTCATGGAATCCCTATGGATGTGCCCCTAGTGGATGAGCACTGGTGCGTGTATCAGATCCTTTGCTATATATTGTTCAAGAGTCAGACCTACCTGTAACCCTAGTTATTATGTAAAGGGTACAGGTCAGCCCCACCTTAATGTGTTTAATAATAAATGTGAAAGATAATTAATATTGCTATTAATAATAATAATAATAATAATAATAATAATCATAATAAATTATATAATGACTTAGAGAGGTCGGACCTATTGAGCCAATAGACGCCTTTGTTGAGTGGCCAAGTCTAATATATGTAAGAGGTGACTCTCCATTGTAGAATCATATCTTCCTTGTGAGTTTGGAGATTTCAGCAAACACTTCTACTTGGAAAAGTGGCACACCTCTCTTGGGTGCTAGGGTTTCTAGGGCTTAAGCACCCTCTTGTGTGTTAATTCATTCTTGATGGTGAAAGGTATTTCTCTTGAAGAATATAGCAAAGGATTTGGATGGGTTTTTCTCCCTTGTTGAGAAGGGTTTCCCAGGATATATCTTATGTACTTGTGCATGGTGTTTCTTCTTGTGATCTTGGTTGCTGCAACACTCTTGTTTATGGTTAAGACATGATGAAATTGAAATGAACTACATGCTTAACCTAGATTATGAAAAATCAACATGGTATCAGAGCATAGGTCTTGAAAGAACCCATTGCACAAGCATATTTCACAAGAAAAAGGAAAAACGTCACTGTTGTCATACAAGAAAATTAGGGCTTTTTATTGAAGAAGATTTTCAGCCTCAAAACCATCTAGAAAAGTGCGCCCTAACCCAAGGAACTCTTTGTCACCTTCAACACACCTTTTCAGTGGGTAGATCTCCCAAAAAATAAAACCCTAGTTTTCACAAAGTACCAGAAGTACCAGAAAACCAGAAGTACCAGAATACCAGAAGTACCAAAAAACCAGAAGTACCAGAAAACTAGAAGCATCAGTCCAAAAATCCACTGGTCAAGTTTGAGGGGGTAAAATTTGGATTTTCAGAAATCTGACTGCATCAACTTACTCGCCTCAGCTCAGCGCATCTATCCCCTAGATCAGAAATTCAAAATTTGAAGTTTGAAAAAATAGGGTTTCCTCATAAAACCCTAAGTTGCAGTTGCAGTATTAATTGAAGTATCAACTACTGTACCAGTTGTAGTCACCCTTGAAGTCTTTTAAGAGTTGGTAAATATTACCACTGATACCAGATGGTGCCACTACCTGCAAATGCTATTAGAGGTATGTACTCACATATGTTTAAATTGTTAAGATTTAAATGGTGTTCGCAGGAGAATGGATCTCTTGCAATAAATCCAGAAGGATCTCAAGATCCAACACATTCAGAAGAATAATGCAAGCCAGGTTTGATTATTCTGATATAAATCTATTTGTTATGACATTATTTTGTTCTAGGTTGCATGTTGAAGCTATGACCATCATACGAATCTTTGGTCAAAATTAAAGTCAAAGTATTAGATGGATTAAAGTTGAGATCATAGAGTTTATTCTCTAACCCAACCTTCTGTCAAAATAGCATATTGTCCTAGTACAAAAGACAGGTTGAAGAAAGCACTTGTCATCTTGAGTAAAGGAGACTTGGAAGAAAAGAAACACACACTCATTCTTAAGGACAAGACTCCAGGTTCCAGGTTTGATTAATTAAGCTGATAAGATTCAAAATTACACATGACAAAGTTGATTACTACCCCTTTACAAGTAAACACTATAGTTGAGGTAGAAGTCTTTGTAAAATATTATACTTAGTATCATGTGAGCATATTGAGATAAATGCTTAATGTAACAGATAAAACTAACATATCCTCTAGGAGAAACTTCTTATGTTGATCCCAGGTTACCATGGAGGAATGTTTGATCACAACACTAGAAGAGTGTTGACCTCATTTCACATTGTATTTCTTACTTTTGACCTTTGATTCAGACATGTCACAAGTGATAGCTCTAAAAGAGTTACTATGATGATTATTCATGTTTTTGTTTTATCTACTATTATCAAAAGAGTATTATTCTTGCTTGTTGTTTTGTTGACCTTGTTCAAGTCATAGGTGATAACCTTGAGGAAGGCATAGTGAAGGTTGTAGAAGGAAACATATTAGATGACATATGAAGCAAACTATGTACATGACCATATACATCCATGCACCCAAAGAGAAGAAGTCCAAGCTATATCCTTTAGGAAGAAAGGATACAATGAATCTTCAAAGACATCTCTAGTAAGAGACAGATTGAGACAAGCAGAGACGTTGTCCTTGAAAAACAGATAGTTTTTTCAAAGAACCATAGAATCTCAGATGGAGATTGATAGTGATACAATAGCTTCTCCCCCTTCAAGAATTCAGAGGGAGGCAGATGTTGGATTACTGAGAGGGGGGGTGAATCAGTAATAGCGTAATTATAAACCTTTTTCTTCAAATGTTATATTAATGTAGAATTATTATCCAATAATGAGCAGTAAGAAATAAACAATCACACACATACACAGTACACCAGTGTTTTACGTGGAAACCCAAATCGGGAGA
>JASDQU010365483.1:459-11595 GCA_032191745.1 Picea mariana
TTTGTGACTCAACAGGAGAAGTTGAATCAGAAACATGCTAAATGGGTAGAGTATATGCATAATTTTACATTTGTAATTAAACACATTTCGGGTACTGCTAACAAAGTGGCTGATGCTTTGAGCAGGAAGTGTTTGTTGCTGCAGGAGTTCCGAGTCAAAACATTGGGGTTTGCAAATCTTAGGGACATGTATGCAGGCGATGTAGATTTTGCAGAGGCACATGAGGTAGCTGAGAATCCAGTTCTCAGAGACAGAAGCCCATGGATAGAATATATGATCCAGGAGGGACTATTGTTCAGAGGAAATCAGTTATGCATTCTGAATTGCTCCATGAGGGAGAATCTGCTAAAAGAGAAACACAATGGTGGATTGGCAGGGTATTTTGGCGACGACAAGACATTTACAGAGCTAAGAGAAGCATAATTTTGTCTAGGGATGTGGTCAGAAGTCAAGAAGTTTGTTGACATATGTAGAATTTGCTAGCATTCAAAAGGCAGGAAGCAAAATGCGATATTCTATCAACCATTACCCATACCCGAGACGCTGTGGGATGAAATCAGCATGGATTTCATATTGGGATTACCTAGGACGCAAAGAGGACATGATTCGATCTTTGTAGTGGTTGACAGGTTTTCCAAAATGGTACATTTTATTCCATTCGAGAAGACCAGCGATGTGACTCATATCACAAACTTATTTTTCAAGGAGATCGTTAGACTTCATGGTTTACCCAGAAGCATAGTATCAGACAGGGATATGAAATTCATTAGACATTTCTGAAGGACACTCTGGAAGAAGATGGGAACTAACTTGATGTTTAGTTCTGCCTATCATCCTCAGACAGATGGGCAAACAGAGGTGGTAAATAGAAGTCTGGGATATTTATTAAGAAGCTTGGTGACATAGCACCATAGCAGCTGGGACAATGTGTTGCCACAGGCAGAGTTCGCATACAACGACTCAGTGAACAGGAGCATAGGCAAAATTCCATTTGAAATTGTATATGGCAGGAAACCAAGGGGAGTTTCTGAACTAAGGGACTCAGAGCAGATAATGACTAAGAGTGAAAACGTTGAAGAATTCACAGAGGCGATGAAAGAGCTTCACAGCAGGGTGAAGGAGCGATTGCTGGAATCAAACCAGGAATATAAGCGCAGAGCGGATCATCATCGGAGACAACTTTAGTTCGAATTTGGTGATCTAGTTCTGGCACATCTGAGGAAGGAAAGGTTCCCAAGAGGAACATACCACAAGCTGAAAATAAAGAAAATTGGACCATGCAGAGTCCTAAAGAAATTGGGAGAAAATGCTTATGAGATTGAATTGTCGGATGGGATCAGAATATCTCCGACATTCAATGTCTCAGACTTATATCCATATAAGGCTGAGGAAGCAGGAGCTGAAGGTGATGAACAACCAGAAGTCCAGTGGCAGAAGCAGATGTCGATTGCAGGAATGCCACAGATGGAGCATATACTTGATAAAAGGGTGAGAAAAAAGACCAGGCAGAAGCAATACTTTGAGTATCTGGTCAAATGGAAGAACCATCCAGTAGAAGATGCCAGCTGGGAGACGAAAGCGAAGATTCAAAAGCATGGACAGACTATGCGGGAGCTCATGGACAGGATCGGATGAAATCTTTCAAACAAGGGAGTATGCTGCAGGAGCATCGCCAACTCATCAAGCAAGACAACACATCAAGCGGAGATCAGCTGGATAAACAAACCCAAATTTTTGAAGTGCTTTGGGGATTGTAGCGTAAGTCTTTAATGAACCATTTATGAAGGCACATTTGTATATTGTATTGGACCTTGAGCCTTTAAGCTCTCGTCCTTTGGTAGATAGGAGGCATTTAATCTAGTTAATGCTAGTAGATAGGATGTTTAAGTCTAGATTTGATAGTTTAGAGATTCGAGAGGGAAAATGGATATAGACACCCTCATTGTACCATTGTAACATATGGAAGAATTTAGGAAAAGAGAGGGGCAAGCAGAGAGTATTGTATGAAGAACACCCATGTGTAGGCATTTGAATTAATAGAAGAAAGTTCTGATTCAAACTCATGGTTGGTGTTGTTTTCTCTGTGTATGGATGTTGTGCCCATGAATGTTTTCTTTCTTGATATGCATTTGCTTTGTATATGCCATGCATGTGATTTCATGTTTCAAACTGAAGTCTGAAAGGGGGAGAGAATGAGATTTAATTGTTTCTCTATCCGAGCCAGGAGATTCCTGCAAAGGGTGTAGTTGAAGTCATCCGCAAGGAGTGCATTGATGAAGGCTCAGTAGGTTAAATTTTGTTCTCATTCACCCAGAAGTGGAAGTGGGTTGTTGAATCCATGCAAGGAGTGCGCAGGCTGAAGAAGAAGTCTCAGTTGTGAATCTGAGTAAGGGGAATCAAAGACTGTTGTTGCAAGAGTTGCGCAGAGTCGAAGGGATTCAACACTTGAGAGTTGTTGAACGATCACTGCGAGGAGCGCGGGCAAGTCCCTCTAAAAGATTCAGAGTGGGAAAGCTCAAGGGGTATAGAACCTTCATGATATCATTGAAGAAGAGCACCTGGAGTTTGTGCTGTGAAAGGTTTCAGGCCAGAGTTTCCAGTGCGTGCACAGAGATCTCTTTTTCCTAATAAACTATTGAAGTTGTGGAAAAGCTCAGGAGGAATAGACCTTTGAATTCACTAAAGGATAAGTGCAGGGAAGCTGTCGTTGGAAGTCGAAGGAAAGCGTCGCAGGTTGGCGAGCGAGCAAACAAGTCTTGTGGAGAGACACTTCTTTATTTCGCAGAATCCTCAAGGGGAGAATGGACGAACGAAATCTTTGGGAGAGACTTTACGAATTTCTGAGAGCTGTTGGATCTCTCAGAAGTGCAAGGTAGTTACAGCGTTGGCGTGGAGAGGATTCAAAGCTCAAGAGGGGCATCACTGTTGATCCAAGTCGGTAAGGGCCATTGGATTGTTCACGAGATCGCCTATCGGGACCTCATGAGGAAAGTGTCCTAAGTTTGGTAAGGAGAGTTGCGATATTGCGAGAACCGAGATCTCGACTACTCTGAGGATAGCGTGGGTCCATAGGAGTTGGCAAGGGGACAGGTGGCACCTCGCATCTTGGGAGCTCGTAAGTGGAAGGGCTGAAAGACTTGTGTCAAAAGACGCGAGATCACGAGGCAACGAAGTGGTGAGAGGATCTGGAGCGTCCATCTAGGAAGGAAAGGTGGTGGAGATCTAAGGATCTCGCGAACTCGGAAGCTCACAGGGTGAGAGCCCAAGTATTGTGTATTCCAAGTCAAGAGGATGCGAGGAGCAAGAAGGTGAATAGCCTTTGGATCCAGATCGCGGGAGGACTGTTGGATCTGTATGTGGGCTTGTGCATCAGAGCTTCATGAGAAATGGATCGAGGACTTGGCCACGAAAATCGTAAAGTCACGAGGGAGCGAGGTCGCGAGTTTCAGCACCTCGGACCTCGAAAATTGACGGGGAAGATATTCAACCTCGTGAGTAGTGAAGTCGCGAGGGAGCGAGGTAGTGATAGTGCGAAAGTCTCGAGAGAAGTGACAGGTGTGGATGGTTCAAGTCACACGTGCACATTGGAGTTTCAGTACCTCAGGTATCGGAGGTTGGATAACCAAAAGTTTGGTATTGCGAGTAGTGAAATCCCTCATGGAAAAGTCAGCGAGTTGACTGACCACCGGGTCTCGGGGATCCGAGAACCCAGTGTTCAACCTTTGAACTCCCGAAGTCACGAGTTCCAATCCTCTGAGAATTTAAGGAAGAGGATCGCGCGACGAAGAGAATCTGTGGGTAGGAAGATTTCCGATAGGGAATTAGGAGAACCCTTGAGTTCTCCGGGCTGAGAAGAGAGGAAGGTCCTGTGAGAGCGGACGTGCCCCTGGGTGGCGCATTTGTGTCACTCATGTATATCAACTATGCATCTCCATATTATGGAATATATTCTAAGAATATATATCAAGAATTTAAAGGCTAAAATTATATATTCATCTGCAAGAAATGACAAGAAGATCAATCTTCTTAAGCAATACATTAAATTTAGATGTTATTTTGCATTATGTATCCAATTTATAAAACTAATAAAAATCAATAATAAATAGAAATTAATAAGAAGTCTATTGGTTGCATATCCATTTTAAAAGAACTAAAGGAATACCCAACAATAATATAAGAATCCAATGTCAACTTACAATTCCATTTAACGGTATTAAGGAAGACCAAATCTTATTTCAACCATATGTAAGAATGCAATTGTTATCTTAAAAATTCATTAAAGGAGTTAAGGAAAGACCAATCTTATGGTTAATAATTAAAATATATCATATGATAAATTACATCTCCAAGTAAAAACACAAATGGAGTTCCAGAATCTATCCCCGCCCCTGATGCGATGTACAAAAAAATCCAAAATTCGTTCCAGACCTCAATCTGACCCTCCATCCAGACCTTAATCTGGCCCTGGATCCAGAACTTCATCTGGCCCTCAATCTAACCCTCCATCCAGACCTTAATTGGGCCCTCAATCCATACCTTCATCTGACCCTCAATCCTACACTTGATTCAGTCATGGATCTGACACTAATTTCTGATAATTTAAATTAATTTCAAGTGCAACAAAAATGATTTTTATTAATTGTATAGATTTAGAGGAAAAGACAGAAAATTTGATGCGGGGTCTGTCAAGAAGTGGCAACGACAGGTAAGAGGTGAGTGAATGTGTATACACCAATCCATTCAAACAATTACAAACTCACCCTTCTTGGTGTTAACTCTATGAATGTTACCACTATTTTAAAACATGGAAAATCAATACAAAAACAATTAACTGGAAATGGGAAAACCAAACATGAATAGGTTAAATAAAATTTTTATTTTCATGAGAGACATTGCCATACAAAACTTTATCCAACACCTGATCTGACCCCTGATACAAAAATAAATTTATGATAAATTCGAATTTAAAAATTACAGGCATCGAATTGATTTTGGAAACGGTTAATCTTAAGGAAAGGACATTAAATCAATTATAGAGGCACTCATGAAAATCATTTATTTTATGTAGCCTCAATTTCATTTCTGAAATACATCCTAACATGCATAGATTTTTAAAAGTTCAAGCTTCAGAAAGTAAAGATCACTTTACAAGAATACTCAATAACACTTACTGTCAGAACCACAATGATTCTACAGTGAACCAATAGAACACGAAGTATGGATTTATAAAATTTAAATACAACGAAAGAGGAATCGAACACTCAATTGGTAAATTTCTGGGTTATTCAAAAGATGGGGAAATAGTCGCACAAAGTTACACAAATTCCAAACACAGGAAATAATTAAGCATGGGATTCACTCGGATTCAAGTTATACATTACACAGGAAATTCATCCAACAATAACTCACGGACTTGCATTTAATAAGTAATGCCTCATATTGTTTTTCTACTGAAAATGGAAATCATAAATGAGCACGATTTTATCCTTCTCAAAATCCATATCGAAATTCAAGAACAAGCATCAAAATGAAATCACACAACAACCAATTCGACCCATTTGAAATGAAGGAAGAAAACAGACTCAATGCTAATATTTGACAACATCGTAAACCAAACTTTTGTTCTCGGAAATTGCAGTTCACATCAGTAAATGCAAGGATTATCCATTTTTCCAAGAATTTGCCTAGTTTATATATCACTTGTATGTTGGGTACCAATCATTATACAAAAATAAATAAAGCTATAACATATTCAATAGATGAACAATTAACAATGGTCAAGTAAGAAAGAAAATGGTTTGTAGAAATCAAAGGACAATTGACAGGAAATTCCAAAACATATTCAATATCCAAAATGCATCCAATTGCAATATAAAGAACTAATAACTAAGTTTAAGTTTTGCAATGCATGCCAATGGTAGCAATCAAGAATAAATTGTATCTGGATATATGAATCTATTAGCAGTGATTCAATAATTTCTATCAATCCCAAAAGAAAATCTTAGACAACAACGAACAATAGAATCAAAAGGATTGGCAATATGGAATGGGGCCAACACAAATTTTCCAATTCCTTAGTTGATAAACTGAAATGAGGTCACATTCCAGAAATTCTTTTATTACACCAAAATCCATCAAGAATTTGACAATTCAATTTCAGAAATAAATTACAGTTACGAAAATAATTCTAGAGAACATATATATATAAATCATTTCTAAACTCAAATAATAATATCGTAACCAAAGACGATAAATTTGAAGATGTTCTTCAACAAAGGTGCTCCTTCCTTCCTCCCTCTTGCTAATAACGAAGACTTCACTGGTACATCCTAGCCAACGCTAGGGGTACTCTTCTTCCCACTTATCCGCCCAAACTGCAAACGAGCCAAGCACACACAAACCATAAATACTCTATCTCCAAGATTGCCTCACAAGGTAGAGCCACCACTCTAGATCAATCTTGGTATCCCAACTCTCACAAGTAAAACCAGTCAAATGATTTTGGCAACATAACTTTACCAATAACCAGTATCCCCCTCTTTCTCATCTAGACCATTTTCTTTATAGGAATTTCCTTTCTAACACATGTCGACATGCACAATTAATTATCTCTTTAATTAAATAAATTAGGATTATTCATCCTCTCCCCAAGCTACACAAGTAATTACATATTTTATTTTTGTTTGCTAGTTTGTCTGTGACATGTGAGACTAGCCTATGGTTGAGAAACCGTGACTCAGGGGAATCTAAGCCATCAAAATCACTCGGGGATCACACCCAACCTGAGCCACACCAACCCTTAACATGGTTGGATTTTTTGTCCCCACAGGTTTTGAACCGGTGACTTTAACATCACGGAGTGCCTTAACAACACACTTTGTCACCAAATGTCCTACACCTCGGGGACTACATATTTTATTTTAATTAAAACTCCATTTCCCTCACATTTCCCAAATGTGTTCCTTAAATCGCTCCTAGTTGTCTCTTTATTTCCCCAATTCTCATTTAATGATTGAATCCTTACTATGAGTCTTCTTCTAGTTAGACTGGTGGTAGCTAGACTCTAGATACCATTCTATGTGTACACCTATTCTCTCATTCTTTATTCCTTTCTTATTTTAAAATTTCATTTTGGTATTTTCTTGCACACATGTGCATTATATCAAACCTTTAGATTTATCTCACTTTTTCTTTATATTGATTTATCTCTAATCTTTTATTTTATTTAACATTTTATTTTAGTCTCCTAACTAAACTTAGACTTAGGATTTGTCTTATAATAGGCTTAGACTTTTATGAGGATTTATAATTAATAAAATTACTAATTATTTAATTATTTTAAATCCGACAATGTCAAATCAATTCATTGTTTTCTAGGCCACCTAGATTCATTGAATCAAGTTTTTAAATTACACGATGTGCCCTTCAAGACGCACTCCCGTGCCTCAAGGGTGTCACTCGCCTTTTGACTAGTTTTGGTAGTTTGTCTAACCCTTAAGAGTCAACACTCCACTCGGTCGACCTTGTGAGAAACGAAGGGATTCTAAGGAATAAGGACTCTGCCTCATTGCACACCCTTTAGAAATATTCATGAGCGACTGTCTTAGTCCTCCCTCATGACATCATGGATCTCTCAAACTAGGTAATTGTTAACCTATAATTCGAGCCATGACAGGAGTGCTAGTAGGTTGTTTGAGGGACTCTGCCACACCTCTCCCTTAATGTATGGTTTTCTGTGCATGACCCCTTTACTCCTTATGTGAGTCAGATTAGAAAGCATTCGTCATCCTGCATCCATCGATGAAACAATGTCAATGATCCATATACAAAATCATATTATAATCAAGCATATGTCACATATGCATAAAATGAAATACTCAAACCAAATACAATCCACTCCATTGATGCCATCAACATCTATAATCTGTCATGTGTCTTGCACACTTAGGTAAACTCATCAATAGTATATGTCAATACATATATCAAGTAACAATAAATTACAACCCATTACATCATCATATAAAATCCATAGTCGAAACAAATAACACTTTAATATAACCAAATCACTTGCACACAAGTGTCCTCAAAGAATAAGTCGATAACGTGTGCTCAGTAGAGAAAGATGTTACATTTTTAATTATGTTAAATTTCTTTACAAACTACATCCATGTATTATCATTGAGTGATTTTGTTATATTGCAAACTTTGTGACCAAATTAGATCTACTATTTAGTATTTCATATTTCACTATACATGTTTAATAATTATTCTTTGTTCTTGTATTCTTTTATATGATGGTTAGGAAACTAGTTTAATGGATTAGAGAAAAATTTACAATGCACAGATAACCCAAGCATTTATTTTTAATTATGTTAAATTTCTTTACAAACTACATCCATGTATTATCATTGATTCATTTTGTTATATTGTAAATGTTGTGACCAAATTAGATATACTTTTTAGTATTGCATATTTTGATCTTTAGATGAACATTCTTATGCATTTTCAAATGTACTACTTGTTGCAGGAAAATCTCCCTGCGGACAGGTAGATCGCCTCTAAGAGCTTGACCCTAACTCTAGACAGAAAATGCTTAACATGGACACTGACTTCCTTTCAAATCTATCTAAGCTAACACATGGGAAGGAAGGATAACAAAAGTACCTTTTTATCGGCATTTGTCCCTGCAGGCTCCTAGTTGTGCTTCGATCCTTTGCTCCTCGCTGGATCCTGTGGACAAACAAGATACGACCACTTCCTACTCTATTGATATTAGCTCGAAAACAGATCTATCAACTAATGATAATTTCATGTGATATTATACACAAACTAGAAAGAAACAAGCCAAGCGTGTCATATTGATGAGAATAACGACAACAATACTTACAATCGTAGATGCGAATGCAACAACTTCGTTGAGTCCTCTTCGTCCAACCCTTGCCTGAAAGATCCACAACCTGGATAACAGCAGCTTTACTGATCACTCTCCTTTGGTTGACTGTGTGTTCTCTTCAAGATCATAAGTTTCATACCAGCAATTCTTCCCCCCCTTCCCACCATCATAGAGCTTGCTTATATACGTTAAGAGTAGCTTAACCTCTTGAGTTATCTTTAGAACAAGTGGGGAACCTCTTCCTTGGATCAGGAATCTCATGATGAAACCAAGAATTCGAATGCAATTGCCTTCTAATCTTGACAGATCCTCCCCTTATTCTCCTCAATGGGCCAACAACTGCCTCAGATTAGGCAACGCTCCTGAAAAATGGGTATCAGAGCATTGTAGCGCTCCCTGAGTAGCTTAAGGGAAGCGCCAGCGCTCCACAAGTGAGGAGCGCTCCCTCAGAAGGGCAGGGAAGCGTTATAACGCTCCCTGAAGCCTTGTAGGGGGGCGCCAGCACTCCTAATGCTGATATAGAGGAGCACTCCCCCTCAAATCCCTTGTTTCTGAGCTCTTTTCAGGTGTGAAGATTCCTTTGACTTCAGTTAACCAATTCTCCTTCTTCAAACCAAGTAAATGAGATGTTTTAAGTGTCTCCTTAGTGTCTTCATTAAGGCAGTATGACTGAATAGTGTTTGCGACAATTATGGACAACTTGTGACACATGCGAAAGATGTAAGGAAAATGTGACACTTGAGACAATTGAGAGGAACATGCGACACTTATCTAGTTGAGTAAATTTGATGTGCAACAGAATGCCCCCCAAAGTATGAAGTTAGAAGATGCGAACCGATGACTGAAATACTTTGTAGACGTTCAAGCAAGGGTATAGACTCGGAGAACCTGATGGAAGCTGCACACAAACATCCAACAAGTATCATGATATAATTCAAAACCCAAGGTAGGCATACCTATGCTTGGGTGATCAAGACATAGCAGGATATGGCTGCCATAAAATACACTGCGGATCCATAATTGTATTGATAGAAAAGGTATAGCCATCGAAGATACAATGTGGATCTATACTCTGATGACTTGGACTGATCGTAGCCATGAAGAATATACAGTGGATCTACGAAATGACAAGACATAGCCATGACCAATACAAAGTGGATCTATGTAATAGTGTATGTGTTCTTTGTCCAGTAGAAACTCCTTCGCAGCCTAGGCGAAGCATATATCAAAGTGATTACTCAACCCAGGGTCTTCTTACCAATCCCAATGTGGTACGATTCTGCCCATGCGAATAGATGTCCTGACGTCGAACATGGGAGAAACCACTTGATTACCGGTCAATTATGTAAATCGTTAACAAGCGCGAGGGAGATCACCATTAACGTCGATGATTCCCAAGGTACCCTAGTACATTCCAACAAATGTGAATAGATGAGTTGAGGTCGAACATCCATGGAATCATTCGATCAGAGGTCAATGATGTAAACCTACTGTCGAATGTGAGGAGGCCTGCCATTGAGGCATGCAGGTCCCAAAGTACCAACTGGTTTCTAATTCTGATTCCCAGATAATGTGTGGAAGTCGATAGGAATAGACTCATTGAGGGAGGACCTTGATGTATCCCCCATCAATGACACGAAACAGATATAGATATGTAATTGGCAGATCAAATGGATATGGAATGACATAGGTCTTGAGGCAAGATACTTGGGATGGCTGACTCTCGAGGCAGATACTTCCCTTGAACACTGAGGCACAAAACATGACATGGACCAAAACTATGCAGTGGATGCTGTGACTTGTGTCGGGTGACCCAAAGGAGTGAAAGGAACTCAAAGGATTGGCTCAGTGCAGAGGTTCAGCGGATTATGACATGTGCAAAATGACAAAGTGCCGTGTTCAAGGGCGACTCTGAGAAGTGCTGGATGATGTTCTTCAAGAGACTGCTTGGCTTGTTCCTTTCAATTTTTTCCCCCATCCAGATAGATGAGTACCTCTTTTTGATTTAATGAGCTCGAGGAGGATAACACATGCTTGATATAACTCACCTTAGGTAAGTTCCTCTTCCTTTGTTTAACGAACCGGAAGAAGTAAGGATTTGGTCCCATATGGGCCTTTCGATGTGTGCTTTAATGAGTCCAAAGACAAAAAACTTGAAGGTTTTTCGAGATTATAGAGTTTGGAAAAACACTTAAAAGAGAACTCTCTCAGTTCCTTTTTCGTATAGTAGTCTAGAGATACCG
>JASDQU010365490.1:1473-11595 GCA_032191745.1 Picea mariana
TATTATTTGTAGACTCCCTTTAAGCCCCCAAAATTAATCTCCTCGTTGATACCTGTCCAACAAGCTATCGTACGCCCAAAATGGAGATCGTATGCCAAAGTTATGCCCCCAGGAAGTTGATACACCAAACTACCCAAAACGAGGTCCACAAAACTGTTGGATTTTCATCTTCCAGGGTTAGGGTTTTGGATTTTATTTATGTTAAAAAGGACTTGGAGCCTCATTGTAACAATCATATTCTTGCGAATGTGAGTAGCCGTCACATCTCTTCTCAGAGATAAGTTGGCACCATTCTAATGAGTCTTTCACTCTGTATTTCTACAGTTGTGTACACTTCACTCAATAATAGAAATTGTGTATTACTATATATGTGTGTTTATGGTTATACCTATAATATATATATGTTATATTATTGTCTCTCTTGCAATATCTCTGTATATTTCTTTGTTATATCTCCACTCTCATTTCATGCCCAGAATAATCTGGATCAGTAGTATCAGAGCAGGCTGCTCTTGATCATTTTTTTTCAGTGCATGTCCCCGACGAGGTCTGAGTATAGAAAATTGGGTCTCAAGATTGTCTCTCTTAATGAAAATCTCTCTCACATGCCCAAGAAACCCTCCATGGTGAAAGAAAATAAAAACGACAGAGCAGACGATTCTATTAATTTGTTGCTTGAGAAAGCTCTCACACGACAGAGGGACGGAATGATGGAGAATTTTTCACACAACCTTCAAATCCCGTCGATAAAAACCGATGAATCTTCATCAAGAGAACACTTTGGAGGCACCTCACATTTCAAGGTACAATTTAATTTTGATATTCCTATATTTGAGGGACGGATAGATATAGATGCCCTAGAAAATTGGTTAAATCTGCTAGAAGGTTATTTCTTTGTTCACAATTTTTCCGACAAGGAAAATATCACCTTCTCACTCCTTAAAGCTCTCCCCCATGTCAAATATTGGTGGGAAACTTACTGGGAGAAATTTTCCACATAGGAGTCTGGAATATATGGGGTCAAGCTCACTTGGTATTTTTTTGTGGATGCATTCAAGGAACAATATTACCCTGTTGGTAACTATGATGACCAATACATGAGATGGACCACGTTGTGTCAAGAGAGGGGACAAGCAATGTCAGAGTTCACCAATACCTTCCATACCTTGCGCACCAAGATGTGTATCAAATATTCTGAGCACAATTTGGTTCTGAAATACCGTGGGGCTCTACACAGATACATCCAAACTGAAATGGAGTTTTTAAACATCTCATCGCTGGGAGATATCTATCAATATGCTGGAAAAATCAAGCATAAATTTAGGCAGTAGAACAAATGGGAGTTTGTGTTTGCAAATATGTAACAAACAAATTATGATAAAGGTGCCCCTAACAAGCAGCCTCCCAAAAAACAGTCTAATCCATGGGAAAAGGAGGGTCACGGGAAGACCAAGAAGGACACTGGATAATGATGTGATTTCCATAAAATCCCCTTGCACAACACTGATGAATGTCGCTCAAAACAATCATTGGTCTCCGAGATCAAAGAAAAGGAGCCGAACCTTGATTCAAAATCTGATTTAGAAAATAATTGGAGATGATGGATCATCGACATAGACCCCACTGCTACTGTCACAACCACAAAAGTTAAACCAAAAGAACCAACAGATCCTGAAGAGGGGGAGTTCCTTTTTTATTCACATATGTGGGTGAAGGGACCACGTTGCGTTTCATTGTTGATAATGAAAGAGAGAAGAACCTCATCTTAGAAGAGGTCATCAAATAGTTGGGATTGTCAAAAACACCACACCTGAAACCATACAACATTGGATGGCTTCGCCAAGGACAAGATCTTCGTGTCATCCAACAATGTCGATTGTCATACAACATCCATCCCTTCAAGGATGAGGTATTATGTGATGTTGCCAAACTATATGTCTGTGATTTTCTCTTGGGTCAACCATATATGTGGAAGTGCCATGCTATCTATGAGTCTCGACCCTATAGTGTCATTATTACTCTGTGGGGTCATCTCTACAAAATACCAAAGGTAGTTTCGACTACTTTACCGCCTAAACAATGCCACAAGGTAGTATCTCATACTACAAAATTCATCTTCTTCACAATCTGTTCAAAAGGTGAACTGAAGAACACCATTGCAACCTCAGCCCAAGCACCTTGAACCTTTTGTCTAACAGAAGCAAGTCAACAAGATTGAAGCAAAGCACAAGGATTCCTTTTGCACAAAGTCATATCATGTATCCATAATGGTTATAAAGGTCCAACCCTTGTAGCTACAGATTCATGATAGCCTTCCATAAGCTAAGAAACACAACATCTCTAGTAAGGCCAACAACTCATCAAGATGCAGATTAAACAAACACTTTTCCCTCTCACCCAGACACTCAATGCAATGGAGACCACTACTTCCTAAAGAGGGAGGATTGATCTAGGTGGAAATAGGTGGCCACCCACATATTCCAACTGGCTCAAAATAGTCTTCTAACAATAAACTATTTTTAGCAGTTTTTTAGTTCCTAAGCTTTTGGGGCCATTTTGAGGGCCTAAATGACGTTTCTTTGGGATCAAGCACCTCAATTATAGCCAAAGTAGTTTTTTGAGCTCCCAAAATGAATCTTCTTGACAATATATTTCCAATGAGCTATCATGTGCCCCAAACAGAGATCATATGCCAAAGTTATGCCACTAGGAAGTTGATACACCAAACTACCCAAAATGGGGTCCACAAAACTGTTGGATTTTCATATTCTGGGGTTAGGGTTTTATATTTTATTTATGTTAAAAAGGCCTTGGAGCCTCATTTTAACAATAATCTTCTTGTGAATGTGAGTAGCCTTCACATCTCTTCTCAGAGATAAGGTACCACCATTCTAACTAGTCTTTCACTCTGTATTTCTACAGTTTTGTACATTTCACTCAATAATATAAATTGTGTATTATTGTATATCTGTGTTTATGGTTATACCTCTGTTATATCTATGTTATATTATTGGATCTCTTTCAATATATATGTATATTTCTGAGTTATATCTCCACTCTCATTTCGTGCTGAAAATAATATGGATCAGTGGTATCAGAGCATGCTGCTCTTGATCATTTTTTTCAGTGCATGTCCCCAACGAGGTCTAAGTATAGAAAATTGGGTCTTGAGCTCATCTCTCTTGAATAAAATCACTCTTACATGCCCAATAATCCCTCCATGGCAGAAGAAATGAAAAATTATGGAGCAATCGATTCTATTAATATGTCGCTTGAGTAAGCTCTCATGCGATAGAGGGACAAATTGATGGAGAAATTTTCCCACATCCTTCAACGCCTGCTGATAACAACCGACACATATTCATGAAGCAACCACTTTGGATGCACCTTGCGTTTCAAGGTACAAGTTAATTTTTATATTCCCGTATTTGAAGGATAGATAGATGTAGATGCCCTAGAAAAATGGTTAAATCTGCTAGAAGGTTATTTCTTTGTTCACAATTTTTTCGAGAGGGAAAAAATCACTTTTTCACTCCTTAAACCTCTCCCCCATGTCAAACATTGGTGGGAAAATTATTGGGAACAAATTTCCACAAAGGAGTCTAGAATATATGGGGCCGAGCCCACTTTGGATTTTTTGTGGATACAGTCAAGGAACAATATTACGCTATTGGTAACTATGATGACCAATACATGAGATGGGCCATGCTACGTCAAGAGAGGGGCCAAGCAGTGTCAAATTTCACAAATACCTTCCATACCTTGTGTACCAAGCTGGGTATCAAATATTCTGAGTGGCATATGGTTCTAAAATATCGTGGGGCTCTACACAAATACATCCAAACTAAAATGAAGTTTCTGGACATCTCATTGTTGGGAGTTGCCTATTGATATTCTATCAAAATTGAGTAGAAATTTAGGCAGCAGAACAAACAGGAGTTGGGGTCTACAAATATGCAACAACCAAATTATGATAAAGACGACCCTAACAAAGAGCCTCCCAAAACCCAATCCATGCAATAGGAAAAGAAGGGTCATGGGAAGACCAAGAAGGACACTGGAAAGTGGTGTGATTTCCACAAAATCCCCTAGCACAACATTGATGAATGTCGCTCAAAAAATTCATTGGTGTTCGAGATCAAAGAAAAGGTTTCGAACCTCGATTCAAAATCTGATTCAGAAAATAATGGGAGAGGATATATCATCGACACAGACCCCACTGCTATTGTCACAACCACAACAATTAAAACAAAAAACCAACAGATCCTGAAAAAGGGGAGCACCTTTTTAATTCATAGATGTGGGTGAATGGGACCCCATTGCATTTCATTGTTGATAGCAGAAGCCAAAAGAACCTCATCTGAGTAGAGGTTGCCAAACAGTTGGCATTTTCAACAACACCACACCTGCAACCATACAACATTGGATGGATTCTCCAGGGATGAGATCCTTGTGTCAGCCAATAGTATCGATTTTCATACGGCATCCATCCTTTCAAGGATGAGGTATTATGTGATGTTGCCCCACTGGATGCCTGTGATGTTCTCTTGGGCCAACCATATATTTGGAAGCGCCATGTTATCTATGAATCTTGACCTTTTAGTGTCATTATTACTCTGGGAGGTCATCTTTACAGGATAGTAGAGGTGGTTATGACTACTATCCCACCTAAACATTTGCGCAAGTTAGTATCTCATACTACAAAATTCAACTTCTTCACAGTCTGTTCAAAAGGTGAACAAAAGTACACCATTGCAGCCTCAGCCCAAGCACCTTCTTTCCAGCAGAAGCAGGTCAAGAAGATTGAAGAAAATCACAATGATTCCTTTTTCACACAATCATCTCATGTAGCCATACTGGTTAAAAATTTCCAACCCTTCAAGCCACATGTTTATGACAACCTTCAACAAGCTAAGCAACCCAACTTCTCAAGCAAGGCGTGTAACTTATTAAGATGCAGATTCAACAAATGTTTTTCCCTCTCCATCAGACATCAAATCAATGGAGACCATTTATTTCTAAGGAGGAAGGATTGATCCACATGGATATCGGTGGCCACCCACATATTCCAACTGGCTCAAAACAATCTTTTGACAATTTACTATTTTTAGCAGTTTTTCGGTTCCTAAACTTTCGGGGCCATTTTGAGGGCCTAAATGAAGTTTTGTTTTTACGATAGAGAAACCAAGTGATATCTTAAGGCTCTTTTTTATATACCAAAATGAATCTCCTCGATTGTACCTTTCCAATGAGCTATCATGCACCCCAAATGAAGATCATATCCCAAAGTTACACACCCGAGAAGTTAATACACCAAACTACCCTAAATGGGGTCCACAAAACTATTGGCTTTTCATCTTTTGGGGTTATGGTTTTGGATTTTATTTATGTTAAAAATTCCCTAGAGCCTCATTGTAATAATCATCTTCTTGCGAATGTGAGTAGCTGTCAGATATCTTCTCAGAGATAAGTTGCCACCATTCTGGCAAGTCTTTCACTCTGTATTTCTACAGTTTTGTACATTTCGCTCAATAATAGAAATTGTGTATTACTATATATGTGTGTTTATGGTTATATCTCTGATATATATTTTTTACATTATTGGATATCTTGCAATATCTCTACATATTTCTTTGTTGCATCTCCTCTCTCATTTTGTGATGAAATTAATCTGGATCAGTGGTATCAGAGTAGATTGCTCTTGATCATTTTTTTCAGTGCATGTCCTCGACGAGGTTCGAATATTGAAAATTGGGTCTTGAGCTTATCTCTCTTGAGGAAAATTTCTCTCGCATGCCCAAGAAACCCTCCATGGTGGAAGAAAATAAAAATGACAAAGAATACGATTCTATTGATCTGTTGCTTGAGCAAAATCTCATGCAACATAGGGATGAAATGATGGAGAATTTTTCCCACCTCCTTCAACTCCTGCCGATAATAACTGATGTGTCTTCATCAATTGGCAATTTTGGAGGCACCTCACCTTTCAAGGTACAAGTTAATTTTTATATTCCTGTATTTGAAGGATAGATAGATGCATATGCCCTAGAAAAATGGTTAAATGTGCTAGAAGGTTATTTCTCTGTTCACATTTTTTCTGACAGGGAAAATATCACCTTTGCACTCCTTAAATATCTCCCCCATTTCAAACATTGGTGGGAAAATTACTCGGAGAAAAGTTCCATAGAGGATTCTAGAATATATGGGGCCAAGCCCACTTGGGATTTTTTTCGTGGATGCAGTCAAGGAACAATATTACCCTATTGGTAACTATGATGACCAGTACATGAGATGGACCACACTACGTCAAGAGAGGGGCCAAGCAGTATTCGAGTTCATCAATACCTTCCATACCTTGCGCACCAATATGGGTATCAAATATTATAAGCGAGATTTGGTTATGAAATACCATGGGGATCTACACAGATACATCCAAACTGAAATGGCATTTCTGGAAATCTCATCACTAGGATCTGCCTATCGATATCTTGTCAAAATTGAGTAGAAACTTAGGCACCAGAACAAATGGGAGTTTGGGTCTACAAATCCACAACAACCAATGTATGATAAATATGACCCTAACAAATAGCCTCCTGAAAACCATTCCAAGCCACAAGAAAACAAGGGTCATGGGAATACCAAGAAGGACACTGGAAAGTGGTGTGATTTCCACAAAATCTCCTGGTACAACACTGATGAATGTTGCTCAAAACAGTCATTGGTGGCCGATATCAAAGAAAAGGAACTGAACCCCGATTCAGAATATGATTCAGAAAATAATGGGAGAAGATAGATCATCGACACAGAATCCACTACTATTGTCACAACCACAACAATTAAACCAGAAGAACCATCAGATCCTGAAGAGGGGGAGCGCATTTTTCATTCATATATGTGGGTGAAGGGGACCTTGTTACATTTCATTGTTGATAACGGAATACAAAAGAAACTCATCTTAGCAGAGGTGATCAAACAATTGGGATTGTCAACAACACCACACCCACAACCATACAACATCAGATGGCTTCCCCAGGGATGATATCTTTGTGTCAACAAACAATCTCAATTGTCATATGATGTCTATCCCTTCAAGGATGAGGTATTATGTGATGTTTCCTTACTGGATTTCTGTGAAGTTCTCTTGGGTTGACCATATATGTGGAAGCACCAAGCTATCTATGACTCTCAATCCCATAGTGTCATTATTACTCTGGGGGTTCATCTCTATAGGATGCTAGAGGTAGTTCTGACTACTATCCCACCTAAACAATGTTGCAAGGTAGTATCTCATACTACAAAATTAAGCTTATTCACAGTTTGTTCAAAAGGTGAACATAAGAACACCATTGCAGCCTCAACCCAAGCACCTTCTATTCAGAAAAAAAAGGTGAACAATATTGAAGAAAAGAATAAGGATTCCGTATGCACACAGTCATCTCATGTATCCATACTGGTTAAAATAGTCCAACCCTTCGAGCCACATGTTTGTGACAACCTTCAATAAGCTAAGAAGTGCACTTCTCCAGCAAGGCAGACAACTCATCAAGATGCATATTCAACAAACACTTTTCCCTCTCCCCAGACACTCAACGCAATGAAGACCATTTCTTCCTGAGGAGGGAGGATTGATCTAGGTGGATATCAGTGGCCACCCACATATTCCAACTAGATCAAAACAATCTTCTGGTGATTTACTATTTTTAGAATTTTTTTGAGGTGCTTGAGCACCTCAAAAAGAGATAAAGGCTTTGATTGAGCCCCAAAATGGGTCTCGTCAATGATACCTTTACAACTAGCTATCATGAGCCCCAAACAAATATCATATGGCAAAGTTACGCCCCCGGGAAGTTGATGTACCAAACTTCCCATAACGACATTCACAAAACTGTTAGCTTTTCATCTTCCGGGGTTAGGATTTTGGTTTTTCTTTATGTTAAAAAGGCCTTGGAGCCTCATTGTAACAATAATCTTCTTTCAAATGCGAGCATCTATCACGTCTCTTCTCAGAGATAAGCTTCCACCATTCTAGCGAGTCTTTCACTTTGTATTTCTACAGTGTTGTACATTTCGCTCAAAAATAGAAATTGTGTATTACTGTATATCTGTGTTTATGGTTATACCTCTGATATATCTTTGTTATATTATTGGATCTCTTGCAATATCTCTGTATATTTATATGTTATATCTCCTCTCTCATTTCATGCCGAAAATAATCCAGATCATACGCGGTCTGAATGAGAATAGGCCATGTTGGCACAAGGGCAGACCCAGGGTTCAATGCTACAACAACGCACCAACAAAACCATAACTACCGACCCTTTCAGCAACACCTGTGAAGAAAATGAAGTCTCACCCGAGTTAGAGGTAGGGGTGGTTGTAGGAATCAAGTGTTTGCAACCTTAGCTGGGACACATATATGTGATTGTATTACTTATTAGAGCATTTAGCACCTTCAGTTCCTTAACATGCAATCATTATCTACTTCGCAAATAAAACAAATCCTCACAGTATCCACACTAATATACCATATACAAGCACTTAGCATAAGTAAATAGGTTATATGTAACCGATAAAGCACTGAGCATATTCATGTACATTAGATATAGCATTTTATACATCATTAGCAATGAGCATAAGTAGATCTATCTAATCATCTCAAAGCACTAAGAAAAGAAGACATAAACACATTCAGACAAGAACCAAGCAATATAACACAATGTTTACATGGTTCACCCCTCTCCTGGGGCTACGTCCACCAACTCTTCTTCTTTATTGCCTTCAGTCAATCTTTTACAACATAGAGCCTCAAATCCTTACTTCGCACAAGATAGAAGATCTACACAGCTCGCTAGATTCTTCTTCCTCGCGTTACAACATTAAGCCTTTCACAATCTGTCACAACTACTCGCACTTAGCTCTGCAAGTCTCTTACAATCATTCACATCCAAAAACCCTACTTGCACTTAGAATACATTCACATCACTTAGATCGAGAAATTAGCCTTTCATTCATCTCCCCCTTTTCTTCTTAGCCTAGGCATCTATTTATATATACAAAATAGGCCTAAACATGGGTAAACCCATGGGCTGACATCCCTTTCCTATTACACATTCCCCAAAACCAAAACAAATGCCCAAAAGGCGTCCGAGATCTCGTGATATCCACTTCATCTTGTGCTCCTCCTTCGACAGGATGTCAAAGTCCCAAACTAGGTCAACATGACCAAGAAATTCCCAAAACTTGGTCAAGGGCCAACATGCCGCCAACACTCACCTGTGACTCATCCCAAGTCACTCTGGTCTAACCAACTCTGCCTCGAATGCCTCAAGCTTGTCTTGAGCTACTTTGAATTGTTTCTTTGTTGTGGCCTCTTTCTCAATGAACTCCTAGATCATTGCGTCGTTCACCGGTCCTTCTAAGCATTGTTCTATTGTGAGGACGACCTGGTCTAGCTATGCTCCTTGGATCTCGACCTCTGTAAACAACAGACATGCCTTGTCTTGCATAGGTTGAAGTCATTGAGTGACTTCCCTCACTTTTCTTTGAATCGTATGAATCTTTTGTTGAGTTGTGCATTGTTCATGAGATATCTTCATTATATCTACAGCTGACAGGGCCTTCAGCTGTGCCTGTAGTGTATCTGCACGCTATTTTACTTCCTAGAGCTGCGACTCCAGCGCTTGTAATTCTGGATTCTCTATAAGTTTTTCATATGTCTGGATGCTCTGGTTACTTAGCTGCTTGCACTCCAAGGCAAGAGCTTTTAATATTCCCACTGTGCTGTGAGAAGTTGCTTCTCGCTAGTCTCTTATCTCCTGAGGGGTTTCGGGTACAACGAGGAGCTCTAGATATGTGATGCGTTGTTGGATATTCTGGATTACCTCTTCGAGTTGTGTCACCTGTTGTGGAACTCGTTCTTCGATCTTTGCTTCGACAATTGTCACAGAGTGAAGTTCTCTGTTGACGCTTTCCTTAAGTTCAATTTGCTCGGTGAGCAACTATTCCTTGCTTTGTTATAGCTCTACTTTCTTTTCATCCCAATTTGCTTGGAGAGCAAGTTTTTCTCATTCTGCATTGTTGTGTTGTTCTAGCAGATCTCCCTGTGCTCGCATCAGAGCCTGG
>JASDQU010365491.1:0-11595 GCA_032191745.1 Picea mariana
GTATGCGTTGGCCTCTAAGTTTTAGATGAAGGACATTGGTATGATGCACTACTTCTTGGGACTAGAGGTGTGGCAGAGAATTGATGAGGTCTTCCTGAGTCAGGGGAAGTACATAGTTGAGATATTGAAGAAGTTTGGGATGCTGAACTTGAAGCCCATGGCTACACCAATGGTGACAAATTTGAAGAAACTAAGTGTGTCTTCTTCCGATTTTGACGAAATTGATCCGACTCTGTACAAACAACTGATTGGATAATTGATGTATCTGGTTAACACCAGACCAAATATTTTCTATGCATTGAGTGCACTTAGCCAGTTTATGAGTCAGCCGAGATAGACACACTGGATTGTTGCGAAGCATGTGTTGAGATACCTGCGAGGCACAGTTGGAAATGGTTTGAGATATACTTCCAATATTGATATGATATGGCAAGAATATATTGACTTTGATTGGACAGGGAGCGTAGTGGACAGAAAGAGCACCTTCAGGTGTTGCTTCACTTTCGGATCTTCCATGGTTTCCCGGTGTAGCAGGAAACAAACTTATGTGGCTTTGAGCACTACAGAAGCAGAGTACATTGCATTAAGTATGTTCGTCCATGAAGCAGTGTGGCTTCGCAAGATCCTTGCAGATTTATCCGAACATGTGTTGGATTCCACCATTATTCATTCATTATGGTAACCAAAGTTGTGTGAAGATCTCAGATAATCCAGTGTTTCATGACAAATTGAACGACATTGAGATCAAGTACCATTACATCTGAGACATGGTGCAGAGGAAGGAAGTATTGGTGCTGTACCTTCCTACAGATGAGCAAGTTGCTGATGTTCTTACCAAACCAGGACGAAGTTCAAGTACTTCCATGATAGACTTGGCATGGAAGAGAATGCCTCCCTCGTTGAGAGGAAGTGTTTATGTTTGCAACTCTTTGAGACATTCTCCACAACGTACTCCTCTGTGACTGAGTTGAGTTGATCTGTGATGAGACTTATTCGAGAAGGGATAAGTGGGACACTTATCCGAGAAGGGATAAGTGCGTTTGGACTTATAGCCCAACATCTCTTGTGGAGAGCACACGAGGACACATCCCATGTGGAGAGCACATGAGGACATGTCAAGGGAGTTGACCCTTGACATCACACACTATGGGAGTTGATCCTAGTGATTCTAGAGGGTGTAGACTCTAGAAGTCCACATGGGAGTGCCGTAAGTGACAAACTTTCTCTAGATCGTACTCCTCTGTGAATTGAGTTGAGTTGATATGTGAGGACACTTATTCGAGAAGGGATAAGTACATTTGGGCTTATAGCCCAACGTCCCATGTGGAGAGAACATGAGGACATGTCAAGGGAGTTGACCCTAAGTGTTCCTAGAGGGAGTAGCCTCTAGAAGTTCACATGAGAGTGCCATGTGTGACAAACCTTTTGCTACTATGGTGGTTGTGTACCACTGGCGGAGACTGCGTGTCTCTGGACAGTAGTTGTGTACTACTACAGAAAAATACCTCCCTCGCTAAGAGTGAGTATTGATGTTTCAACATCGGGCATAACTTCTCCTAGATTGGGCTGTAGACCAAGGGATATAGAATAGATTTACATAAAGTGCACTTGTGGTAAATGGACCCAGACGTAGTCCTTCCTTGATCATGATAAGGAATAATATGGACTCGAGGTGATTGAAGTGTTTTTTCCACGTGTCAGTTAGCATCAGGCTGACACTCACTCATAGGTGTGTAATTGTGGTGAAAGATCCTGGTGTGGTCTGTAATGTTCCCAAGCCATTTTTTTTCTCTTGGAACACTAACTGACCACTGAATTACTTGTTTGCTTGTATGTGTTTGCAGTTTCGCCTCTCAAGTTTCGGCCTTAGGGTTATATTCAGTTATTAAGAATAGATTTGAAGATATACTCAATGCAAATGAAAGATCTAACCAGTACACAAGATATGGAACCCAAAAGCATAGATCTGACCTTTATTATTATGAAAAGCAAGAACCCGATACAAAGTGGATGCAGATCTGGAATAACATCATATGGCTCCAAGAGATAATTTATGAGCTCCTACAAAATTCTCCCGATAAGAGAAAACGAGCCTCCAAAGGCTGGATATGCAATGAAGGCCAATGGTAGAAGAACCAGGGTCACATCCAAACCCCCCTGGCTGCTGCTACGTCCTGTTGAAGAGATGAGAAGACCAAGATTTCGGCCCCACTGAAGAATGTCTGCGAATAGCACCAAACTCCACCAAATGATAGATCGGAGCAAGTAGAAGCCCTCTCTGAAGTGTCAAGCTCAGATGCCAAGATATACTCCTCCAAACTGTTGAATCCTCAATCAAAACTGTGCCCTCCTAAAGCCTGCCAAGCTCAATATTTCGACCCTGATCAAGGAGGCCTCCAAATCCCTTGAAACTGTCTAGAAAGATAGATCGGGCTGCCACAAGTCACTAGGAGAAGTCTGAGGGTCAGATATGAGGTGTAACCCCCTCAAACGGACAAGATATGAATCACAGTTGCGGCCTCCTTCTCTCAAAAACGTCCCAAAGTTGTAGATAATAATATAGACGGAGTAACCTTCCCAAAACACTCCAAATTTTATGGACAAGGCCCTGCAAGTAATACCTAGGTGCTAGAATCTCAATAAACCCTGTCAATAAGCTGGATCGAACTCCTCTCGAAGGAATGGTGCGCCCCCTGTTGGAAATCCCTCAAGGGTATGGCCTGCTGCTCTCCTGAATAACTAATGGTACCTGTGAATACTATAAAATGGTGTGGGTGGAGTATTTCATCCCCTAGACCAAGCTTGGAACAAGTTGAGTGGAATCTTTCACCACTAAGTTGTTCTCTAGGGTTTGTATTCTCAAAACCCTCAAAACTGTGTGCTCAAGAGCCCAATAGCAAAATACATAACAATCTAAGATGAAGTGAGAGGTGCGCCCTATGATTTCCTTTATACCTCTTTCTGTTTCTTTGTTGAGTTAAGTTAACCCCTAGGTTCAACTCCTAACTCAACCTCAAGCACTCTATTCCTTCATTGAGTTACTTTTTACCCTTTTTACCTTTTTCCAAGTCAACTTCAAAATATAACATTGAGTTAGTTGACCTTTCCCCATGCTGCATGAGACTATGGTCTAGTGGGGATGACTAGACCACTAAGTCTTTCCAGACCTCTTCATCAATAGGTGGGGGACATTACAGTCTCCCCTGCTAGAAATTGCTTGTCCACAAGCAATTCCGAACCTGTTTCCCGTATCACCTGCTCATTCCCCCACATGGCATCCTCCATGGGCAAATCCTTCCATTTGATTAAGTATTCTTTGATACTTCTCCTTCGGATTTTCTTCTCCCCAACCTCCAATATTTCCTTCGACAGCAGTACCAATTGCCCCTCTTCATCTAGAGGTGGTAGCACCTTAAGTGGGGTGATGTGTTGGCCGATGGCCCTCTTCAGGCATGACATGTGGAAAACATGGTGTATCCAGCTACCCTGTGGAAGCTCCAACTCATAAGCCACGACCCCTACCTTTCTGTTGATCTTGTAGGGCCCAAAGAACCGGGGTTGGATCTTTTCTCCTCCACTACTTTTGATAGAAGCCTGTCTGTACGGTTGAAGCCTTAGGTAGACCAAGTCACCAACCTCAAAAGTATGCTCTACCCGGTGTTTGTCTGGTTGGACCTTCTGTTGATTCTGTGCCCTCTGTAGATGATCCTTCAACTCCCTGAGGATGTCCTGACTCTGCTACACCCAATCTTGTACCATCGGGGCTCTGCTATCACCAAAAGAAATCTCTACAAAAGAGAGTGGGTCATAACTGTACAATGCCCTGAATGGAGTCATGCCTATGGACTTGTGATATGTGGTGTTATAACAGTATTCCCCCAAGTGTAGCCACCTAACCCATGCCTTCTGCTACCTTGCTACATAATTCCTGAGATAGCCTTCTACCCATTTGATGACTATTTTGGTCTGCCCATCAGTCTGAGGGTGATAACTAGTGCTAGGGGTTCAGGCCGTACCAACCATCCTGAATAATTCCTTCCAAAAAGTGCTCAGAAATCAGTTATCCCTGTCACTAACAATGGTTTTGGGTAGACCATGTAGTCTGAAGATCTCTTTGAAGAATAATTCGGCCACCTGTGCTTCACTGAAGTCTGTAGCAATGGAGAAGAAGTGTGCAAATTTAGTCAACCTGTCCACCACTATGAAGATACAATCCTTACCCTGTGCTCTTGGAAACCTTGTGATGAAGTCCATGGAGATGCTCTCTCATTTGTGCTCTAAGATGGGTAGAGGTTGTAGCAGTCTTGCTGGATGAGTGTGCTCATCCTTATTTTCCTGGCAAGTAGTACACTCCTTGATGTGATTCATGACATCCTCATTGAGGCCCTTCCATGAGAACCTTTCCCTTACTTGCTTGTATGTTTTGCCAATCCCTTGGTGCCCTGCCACCGATGAGTCATGACATGCTTGTAATATCTTGGCCTTGAAGGTTGACTCAGGAACCAAAAAGATTCGGCCCTTGTAATAGTTGATGCCATCTATGACTCTGAAGTTATCATCCTGTATTTTCCCATCCATCAATTGACAAGCAAACTGATTTTTTGAATATTCCACCAAGAGGTGAGCCTTCCAGTCAACTGATATATCTGTCATGGCATAAACTGATGGCCTCCTGGATAAGGCATTTGCAACTACGTTGTTCTTTCCCTTGACAAATTCAATGTTAAAATCATAGGCATGTATGTTGCTGACCCACTTCTGCCGTCTCTCGTTCAAGTCCTTCTATTCGAAGAAGTACTTAAGGCTATTGTGATCTGATCTCACCACAAATCTTGCTCCCACCAAGTACTGTCTGAATTTGGCCAAGGCATGCATGATGGCCAACATTTCTTTATCGTAGATAGTGTAAAGAATCTCAGGGCCTCTCAAATTTCGGCTCTCATAGGCAAGGGGATGCCTATTCTGCATCGGTACGACCCCAATGCCCTCTTCGGATGCATCACACTCCAATATGAAGGGTTGGCCGAAATCTGGTAAGGCTAAAACTGGGCATGTGCTCATTACCTTTTTCATCTTGTCAAACGTAAACTGTGCTTCTTCACTCCATTTGAAAGCCCCCTTTTTGGTCAAATCGGTCAAAGGTGCACAAAGTTGTGAGAACCCTTTGACGAACTTCTTGTAAGAAGTGCAAATGTCGAGAAATCCCCTCAATTTTGTAATAGTTTTAGGTGTGGGCCACTCAACTATCGCTTGGATCTTCTCCTGATGTACCTGTACCCCTTTAACTCCAATGATGTGTCCCAAGTAGAGGACCTCCGTTATCCCAAATTCACATTTGGACTCCTTGGCATACAAGGATTGGCCCTCCATGATAGTTAAGATTTCTTCCACATGCTAAAGGTGTTCCTCCCACATCTTGATATATATTAGCAAGTCATCAAAGAACACAAGAAGATGCTTCCTCAACTGCTTGTTGAAGACATGGTTCATACATGACTGAAATGTGGCTGGTGCATTGGTTAATCTGAATAACATCACTAAGAATTCATAGTGGCCATAGTGACACCTGAAAGCAGTCTTAGGGATGTCCTCCTCCCTCATTTTGATTTGATGGTAATTAGAGCGCAAGTCAATCTTTGTGAAGTAAACAACCCCATGGAGCCCGTCCAATAGATCATCAATCCTAGGAATGGGATACCGGTTTTTTAAAGTGTTCTTGTTTAGTGCCCTGAAGTCAATGCACATGCGCATGGTTCCATCCTTCTTCTTGACCAATACTACTGAAGAGGCAAAAGGGCTGGAACTTGGTCTAATGTGACCCATATCCAAGAGTTCTTTGATGGCCTTCTGTATTTTGTCCTTGTACTTCTTTGGGTGTCTGTAAGGCGTGGTGATGACTGGTTGTTCCCCTTCCTCCAACTCAATGATATGCTCAAATCCCCTATCTGGTGGCACACCGGGTGGAATGGGTCCAAACACCTTACTGTGTTTGTCAATAATCCTCTAGATCTCTGGTGCATAGTGAACCTTCCCCTTTTTGTCCACACGTGCCGAAATCTTGCACTCAGCAACATACACAATCTCTTCTCTCTTAAAAATGGTCTCCATACGCTTAGCTGTGACTACTCTGGCGGTGTTTCCTGTCATGCCTCTGAGGACTACCTTCCTTCTACTCTCCTTTGTGAAAGACATCTCCATGGTTTTGTAGTTGGTGGTGATAGGCCCCAATGTACTGAGCCACTGCACTCCAAGGATTATATTTGTGTCAGGGAGGTCCATCACATAAATGTCTTGCACTAAATCATGCCTACCCAGTGTAAGATTCATCCCTGGAATGTACTTGTTACATGGCATGGTGCTTCCTGCTACTACCTCCATCTTGAATCCTTCAAACTCAACTGTGGGTATATGCGTCCTTTGTAGCAATGCTAAGTCAATGAAGTTGTGAAAAGCACCCCCATCAATGAGCACTGACACCTTTTGTCCTTGCAAGACTCCCCTCATTCTGAAGGTGTTGTACTTGGGTACCCCACTAATGGATGTTAATGTATCTCTCTTCTCTGCTGCACTGCCGTGACCTGCAGCCTCCTCCTCTGCAGTTTCGGTGGTGTCTGCCTCCATGTTCTGGATGTTGCCGAAATCCTCATCCTCTTCATTATCTGATGTCACCTTTATGTAATGAACTTGGCCACGGCCCATACACTTGAGGGATGGGTAACATGGCTCTTTGCATGTGTAGCATAACTATTTCCTTCTCAGTTCTCTTCTAGTATTCTCATCCATCCTACCTCTTCCTCTATCCAACCCCCTTGGGTCTCTTCCTCCTGTGTTCATTGGAGGTCTTTGGTCTCTGCCTCCGGTGTTTAGAGGTGGTCTAGGCACAATTTTTGGTTTTGTAGTTGGGCCTAGATATCTCATCCTCCAAATAGCATCCTGCAGGTTGGTAGGCTTAAAAGCCTTAACCCACCCCTTCAAGGGTTCCATCAAACCCTCAGTGAAGAGCATCATGAGTCTAGACTGTGACACGTCCTGCACCATGACTACTAGCCTCTGGAACTCCTCAATATACACCTCTGGTGCTCTTGTCTGTCAGAGTTGTGTGAGTTCCCTGAAATGTAGCTCAGGATCCCCCTGGTCAAACATGTCAATGAGTCTCTGAGTAAACTCTGTGTATGGCACTATCTGATTGTGGCAAAGTGTGGTCAATCCATGATACCACCAATCATGAGATTTTCCATCCAAGTACATGGTGTCAAACTTGATGGCCTCCATCTCCCTCATAGGGTTAAGTTGCAGGTAAGTGTCTAGTTTATGTACCCACTCCTATGCAGTCATCTTGGCCGAACCATCAAAGTAGGGAATCTCCATCTTCCCGACCCTGCGCTCAAACTCATAACTGCTCCTGTGGTACAACCTGGTCTTGTTTCTGAATTTTAATCCACATAACTGATCTAGGGTGATCTCCCTCTGAACTGGTAAGATAAATGAGTTGTACTCCCTGGAATATTGATCAAACAAATCATCAAACTCATCTATGTGGTTGGGCTGTGTGGGTTCATATGTGAATGAGGGTAAGTATGACCTAGGAGTAGCCCTACTACCTGTCTGTCCATATGGTGCTTCCCCTCCATCGCTTCCCTCAGAATGATGATAGGGAATGTGTTCCTGCTGATACCTGTTCCCTCCATGCTATCCACTAGTTTCCTTATTGGCATAAGATTCTAGACCTTTCCCCTTGTGATTCATTGCCATCGACATTTCTGCTATCCTTGTTTTGTTTTCATCTACCTTCCTTAAGGTCTTTGATATTTCAACCTGTCCCCTACGGTGTGCCTCCTGGTTTTCCTATAAGTGGTTGACCAATGTACTCTCTGTCTGGTTTATGGATTTACGGAGTTCCTGTGTTAAGATTGCCAGGCCTTGTGGCTCACTATCCTCACCTGAACCCTCCATATCGAATTCTGCCTCACCTGTCTGTTTCCTCCTTCTGCCCATATAAATGCCACTGAATTTCTGCATGCACTAATCCTCACAGGATGGGAGGATCAGAGCTTTGATACTATTGTAATGTTCCCAAGCCAATTTTTTTTCGCTTGGAACACTAACTGACCATTGAATTACTAGTTTGTTTGTATGTGTTTGCAGGTTGGCCTCTCAAGTTTCGGCCTTACGGTTATAGTCAGTTATTATGCACAGATCTAAAGATATACTCAATGCAAATGCAAGATCTAACTAGTACACAAGATGTGGAACCCAAAAGCATAGAGCTGAGCTTTATTATTATGAAGAGCAAGAACCTGATACAAAGTGGATGTAGATATGGAATAACATTAGATGGCTCCAAGAGATAATATATGAGCTGCTACAAAATGCTCCCGATAAGACAAAACGACCCTCGAAAGGATCGGCATGCATTGAAGGCCAATGCTAGAAGAAGGGTCACGTCCAAACCCCCCTGCCTGCTGGTACGTCCTGCTGAAGAGATGAGAAGACCAAGATTTCGGCTCCACTGAAGAATGTCTCCGAATAGCACCAAACTCCACCCAATGATAGATCGGGGCAAGTAGAAGCCCTCTCTGAAGTCTCAAGCTCAGATGCTAATATCTACTCCTCCAAACTGTTGAATCCTCAATCAAAACTGCGCCCTCCTGAAGCTTGCCAAGCTCAATATTTTGGCCCTGATGACGGAGGCCTCCAAATCCCTTGAAACACTCTAGAAAGATAGATTAGGCTACCACAAGTCACTAGGTGAAGTCTCAGGGTCAGATATGAGGTTCAACCCCCTCAAACTGACAAGATCTGAATCACATTTGCACCCTCCTTCTCTAAAAAACGTCTCAAAGCTGTAGATAATAATATAGCCGGAGTAACCTTCCCAAAATACTCCAGATTTGATGGACAAGGCCCTGCAAGTAATACCCAGGTGCTAGAATCTCAATAAAACTTGTCAATAAGCTGGATTGAACTCCTCTCCAAGGAATGGTGTGCGCCCTGCTGGAAATCCCTCAAGGGTACAACCTGCTGCTCTCCTGAATAACTGATGGTACCTGTGAATACTATAGAATGGTGTGGGTGGAGTATTTCATCCCTGTGACCAAGCTTGGAACAAGTTGAGTGAAATCTTTCAACACTGAGTTGTTCTTTAGGGTTTGTATTCTCAAAACCCTCAAAACTGTGTGCTCAAGAGCCCAATAGCAAAATGTATAACAATCCAAGATGAAGTGAGAGGTGCACCCTAGGCTTTCCTTTATACCTCTTTCTTTTTCTTTGTTGAGTTAAGTTAACCCCTAGGTTAAACTCCTAACTCAACCTCAGGCACTCTATTCCTTCATTGAGTTACTTTTTACCCTTTTTACCTTTTTCCAAGTCAATTTCAAAATATAACATTGAGTTAGCTGGCCTTTCCCCATGCTGCATGAGACTATGGTCTAGTGGGGATGACTAGACCACTAAGTCTTTCCAGACCTCTTCATCAAGAGGTGGGGGACATTACATGGTCTTTGTCCTAGTCATGGTGATTTGACAAGGAATGATAAAGTCTCAAGATACTATATGCTATTACATGCGGATCCAGAGTGAGCTTGATCTTAGAGAGAGTCAATTTTCTCAAAAGGGAGAGCCGCACAAGGAGTTTCTCCTCAGTCCAGGCAGGAGAGAGACGTCTCCCAAGATTGACAAACAAGTGTCATGAATCTAGGGTGAAGTTTGTATACTTCAGAGACAAGCTTGGCATGATGCAAAATGTCTCCCTCGTTGAGAGGGAGTGTTGATGTTTTGACAACATCGAGAAGACATTCTCTTAGAATAATAATGATCTAGGTGGATATCGGTGGCCAACCACCTTTTTTGACTGGCTCAAAACAATTTTATGGCAATTTTGGCAATTTACTATTTTTAGCAGGTTTTAACTTCCGGGGCCATTTTGAGGGCCCAAATGAAGGTTTTTCGAGATCGAGTTTCTCAATGATAGCCGAAGGCATGATTGAGCCCCCAAAATGAATCTCCTCGATGATACCTTTCCAATGAGCTATCACACGCCTAAAATGGAGATCGTATGCAAAAGTTACAACCCCAGGAAGTTGATGTACTCATTTACCCAAACGGGGCCCACATGACTTTTGGCGCTTCATCTCCTAGGGTTAGGTTTTTGGATGTCTAGTGTTTTTGGCATTCCTGCTTATTGTAAAAAGGCCTTCAGAGCCTCATTGTAATCATCTTCTTGCAAATGCGAGTAGCCGTCACATCTCTTCTCAGAGATAAGTTGCCACCATTCTAGCGAGTCTTTCACTCTATATTTTTACAGTCTCTGTACATTTCTTTCATTAATAGAAATCGTGTATTGCTATATCTGTGTTTATGGTTGCATCTCTGATACATTTCTGTTATATTATTGAATATATGCGATATCCCTGTGCATTTCTTTATTATATCTCCGATCTCATTTCGTGCCGAAAATAATCCGGATCAAATAATTAATAATATGATTATTGATTATTAAATATCATATATAATAAAGTAAATGATAATAATAAATAGTTATTGATTATTTAAGAGACTCATCCTTTCATGGATGGTCACCATATGTTCCCTATATATGGAACACTCATCATTGTAATAATATATCGATCATGTCTCATATGAAGAAAAACAACATAATAGGATGAAATTTTATTCATCATTTCTTTGAAGGTCTCCCAACATGTACTGGGTGGCTCTTTCCTCCTCTTCAATATGTTTACATGGATATCGCACCATACCAAGGCATAATCGACCATTTTCATCTTTCCAAAGGATGTTTTTGATAATCCTCATACCCATTGGCTTCAAAGTAGACTTCAAGATGCTTGAATCAGTTGTCCAACTTATTTGCATCAACTTTCCCCCCATAATATTCAATTTCGAACTTAGAATCCATTTTGAAGGGTTGGAGTGTTCTTGCTCACCTCACCTCCTTTGCGTTGATTTTAATTTGAGCTCTTGGTTGGATTTGGTTGAGATTCTTCATTTTCTTCTTCAAGTTGGGTAGTTTTTCGGTACTTATACATGCCAACCATAAACTCTTGCATGGCTTGCAGAAGTTCATCTTGGGAGATCAACATTTGCGCTATATTTCTCTCCAAATTTGGAAATTTCATTTCATTAATGTTTTCTTGGCTGAACTCCATCACATTTAAGCTAATCTTTTTACCCTCCTATTTCTAGTATCATAAATTACTCTTTCTCCAGTTCACCTTTACCACTTTCTTTCCCTTGCCAAGGGAGTGATATACAAGCTACCTTACTCCCACAACTCCAAAAGTGAAACTTTGATATGAATTGGGTTGGAATTACTAAAGTATGTTGATCAAACACTTCCTTTAACACTAACATTAATGTGTTAGTATTAGAATTTGCAAGCTTACTTCAAGAACAATGCTCAAATTGTCGAGAGTGTTATCACACAAATTGTAGGTTGGGCAAAGCCCAACCCAATCCACAAAGTGTGACAACTATGGGAGTAACTACCCACAGTCACCTTAGATAGATACTCCCCTCGCTTAAGTGATGATAAGTCACCAATAGGAGGGAATCTCGGTGACCCTAGGGGGTTTGAGA
>JASDQU010365494.1:0-11595 GCA_032191745.1 Picea mariana
AGAATGGTGGTATAACACTTCCTTTCATACTGCAACAAAAATGACACCATTTATGGCACTTTATGGATACCACCCTCCTTCCATCACTTCTTCTCTGAAAGAAAAATCTAAGGTTCAAGCAGTGGAAGATCACATCGAGAATCAACAACAAATTCTCCAAATCTTAAAGGACAACTTGACCATGGCACAAAATCGCATGAAACAACAATCAGATCAACATCGTAGTGAAAGAAGTTTTGAAGTAGGGGATTGGGTGTTTTTAAGACTACAACCATACAAATAGATGTCCCTCAAGCAAGCCAAGAAGGATAATAAATTATCACCAAAGTACTATGGACCTTATAAGGTATTGCAAAAGATTGGTACTATGGCATACAAATTGGAGTTGCTTGCATCTTCACGAGTACACCCAGTTTTCCATGTTTCATGCTTAAAGAAGGTTATAGGTGACAAGATCCCAGTTCAAACTATATTGCAGAACTTGACGAGGAAGGAAAAATCATATTGGAGCCTGAAGCCATCACTGACACAAGAATTCATCAGCTGAGGAATAGATCCATTTCAGAGTATCTCATTAAATGGAGGAAACTATCGACTGAAGATTCCACTTGGGAAGATGAGTCTTTTATACAGAAGCATCCAGAGTTACTCAAGCGTTGTAGACAACACTTGTCTCAAGGGGAGGGGCATGTTAAGCCTTAATATTGGCTCATTACCCCTTAATTGGGGCATATTATATTAGCAATGTTATTTTATTTATGTCGGCTTTAAGCCATTAGTTGTAATTATACCTCCTAGTCTCCTATATATACCAAGGAGACATTTTCATTTTGAATCATCTTGTACTTGAACATTTAAGTGGGGTAAAAGGAGGTTGCCCCCTCGAAGAGGCTTATTATCTGAAATTGTCTCTTTTTCAAGGCATTGAGTACTTTTCCTGAGGTTTTTCTATGCTATATTAATGTTTGGTTCTTAACATTATTTAAAGCCCATTGGAGAAGCGTTGTGGGGGTTGATTCCTTGAGGCTGAGGGAGGTTTGACTTTGGAGACTCTTTCATACTTTGTGCTCAAGCTTCTCATTTTCATATTAAGTAATGCACGCTTCTTTTGCCATTATTTGTTCAAATTCCCATCTTCTTATCTAGTATGTACTTGCACTTTAATGTTATATTCATGTTATTCACATTTGTCTAATGCCTAATAGGTGTCATCATGTCTTTACATTGATGAGTTAGAATTGCAAGTATTATTTACTTATCGTAATCGGCCATTCATATATGTTTATTGTATGATTTTGCTGGTATAGTAAGGATTCTCCACACATCCACTTAATTACAAACTCTCTGAACAATAGTAGTTGAAATCCTTGTCAATCTAAGTGTGTTTATGCATGTCTTGAGCGAGTGAGGTTTGATTTAGTCATCCGACTTGATCCATTTGAGTGAATCATTGAGATATTAGTTAAGTTACCAAGATTTTTCGAGCTACAACCTAGAAGGACTCCTGGAGTGATAACAAATTGGCATCGTTGTTGGGGAGAGGAGCTTGAAACTCAGCTTCCTTGGGAGATGACAAGATCCAGCTTTGATGATAGACAAATTCTAGACATTTTTTCAATTGTAATCATCTATCTGGCGACTCCATGAAGGACGAATTCAGTGGTGACTCCATTGTTCAGAAATCTGTTGGTGAATCCACTAGTATGAAATGAACAAGATCTTATCTAAGAGGTATGCGTTCTATGATTTTTCAAATATTGTTGGTTTCCCTAATCCACTACCTAATAGAGATGAATGGGAAAATAGCCTTCCCAGATTTCTAGGTGAATATTGGGAAGTACCAGCTGAACATTTGTTGGACTTTCATGATTGCATTCATCGGTTGCAAGTTGTGCATGAGGATGTTCATATTAGGCTCTTTTGTTTTTCATTAGAGGGGATTGCTCGTGATTGGTACCAGTCTCTTCCTATTGCCAGTATCAACTCTTTGGCAGATTTTCATGCTGCCTTTCATTTGTTCTGCAAAGGAATATTTTCAGCTGACTTTCTATTTACTGAATGTTGTCTTGAATTCAATTTATTGACTAAAGATTCAAATAATCATGAAGAGTATGTTGTTATAAAGGATACCTCTCATTGTGACCGAGACATTGATGATCTTCACAATATTAGCCATAGTATAAATGGTTTTGACATTGTACCAAATGCATCTATTGTCTTAGGCTGTCAGGAAGATCAAATTGTCCCCTTTGAAGACTTGAAAGATGATGAGTAGATTGATAGATCAGTAGGTGAAAGTATTGAATCTGCAGTAAATATTAAGGACAATCCTCAGCTTCCAGATTTGCATACACATGAAGATTGTAGCATATACGAAGAGGAAGATGGTGTGCTGAAAAGTTCATATCAGTAGTCCATCTTATATGACTCTCTGACATAGGTTGAGCAGTCCATATTTTGCATTGAAGGCAACCAACATCACTTCAATTTTCAGTTGAAACAGTATCATGAAGAGGTATTTCTTTCTGTCTTTCATGACCCTTTTTCTGATTTTCTGGAATCCACGAGCAACCTAAATATCAAAACATTTTTGTCAGACGAAGGACAGTTTTATCATCTTTTCAAATTATATTTTTGCATGATATGGATTCCATTATTTTTTGGGTCAAGATCAAGAACATGTTCAGTAAATCAGTTTCTGATATGGCTTCATTAGAAGCATGAGTTTACTTGATTAAGCATCAGTATAGTGGTTAGAGTAAAAGTAGATAAATAATCTCTTCATCTGAGCAAGTAGACTCTTTCAGTTATTTATTGTTGAATAAGCTCACCATCAAGCATGTTTGGAGATTATTTTTAGTTATAAGTCCAGTTGTGAATAAAGCCATGTGCCAAGCTGTAAGGATTTGGGTGTCTTACGTTCAACAAATCGAAAATCCAGGAAATGATGAAGCCAGTAGCTAGATCCAGAGTAAGGAATAGCAGGAGGGTGCGTCCTCTGCTTTGGGAAAATGTTGGTTACTTGTAGATGTCATTGTATTGCCTCTTTCTGATAAAAATTTGACATCATAAAAAATATTAATGACCTACTACTGTCGATATTGGGAGATATATGACTGGGTAACATGAGTATGGTTAGGATTTTTCTATGTTTATAGATTATCGTAGATCTCTGAAGTAAGATGGAGATTCCAGGTCATGAATAAAGAAAGAGTGGGTTGATTTAATTCGCAAGATTGGCAAGTGGGGGCAATGATAGCAATCTTTAATTTTTGGGAAAATATTGATACTATCAACATGAACACAAATGTTTGTTCTGTCTAATTTTCACCAGACTCTACTGTTTAATTGTATTTGGATCTATATATCATCAGATATTGTTATAATCTTTGAAATATTTAAATATCGTGGTGTATTTTGAGACTATGAGTAATCACAGGTTTCGACCAACCTTGTCTCAACTTCAACAAATCCATGATACAGGTGCCAGCTTTGCAAACATGGAGGGTCATGTCTTATAAATACACAATATGATAAACAAGTTGTTGTTGAACATTTGCAGGTGTCAAGGGGAAAACATTGGATCAACATTTCATTTGTGGCAGCTACAGGATTGAGTTTTTCTACCTGAATATAACCTACAGGGTACGAGCATAGAGAAATGGAAAAAACCTATTATAGGTAGTTGATGAGAAGTTTTAGATCTGTTACTTTATTCCTAATTAAACCTTGGCAATTGTATTGCATGGTAGAGAAGGTCATTCAATTACACCTCTGTCATGGGCATGTGGGATAAAATTGCTAAGTGAACTACATTCGATTTGTCTTATATGCATGAATGCAGTCCTCGTAAATATGTACATGGAGACATCAAGCCCAAAAATATTCTGTTGGATAACATATGCATTCATATATCTCAAACTTTGGCCTAGATTATCTCATTTACATTACAGGCAGAGAACCTTGCTCAAGTTGTAGAAGCCCAAAGGAGCAACCTTGAAGATCAGAAAGCTGGGACAAAATGTGTTTTGAATTTTGAAGATTAGTTTCAAAACAGAACTTTCGATGGCTTACGGGTTAGAATTCTGGATTTTTAGCCACCGAAAGCACAGAGAATGGCAGAATGGTATTCTTTTTGCACAGATCTAACTTTTGCTGATCCAAACACCTCGAAGATGGTTTCTAATGTTAGATAATAATAGAGGGCATCATTATTAAGGTTCTGTTTAAATTTTGGAGGTACTAGCGAGATGAAGAAGATCATTTTGCTTGTCTATTTTTGGTAAAAAATGACCTGTTTTTCCAAGGTGGAAATTTCGAATTTTCCCTCAAGCAATGGAGATCTACTACAACTGTTGAAGACTATAAAGGACATGAAGATCATTTAGATAAGATATTGACCTATTAAAAAGGATCTTTTCCTATTATCTTGGAACTATTTTGACTTTCCATTTTAAGTAAATTTGATCCAGTTTTCCAGGATCTAGATATCTTTTGTAAAAGCTACAGGCGGGCTACATGCAGGCTACAGGTTTGCATGGGAATAGTTGTAAAGGCCAAATGACTCCATAGCCCAATGGTAAAGGCTACAGGCAAGTTACAGGTTTGCAGAAGATCAGTTGCACAGGCCAAATGACTCCATAGCCCAACAGGAAAGGCATTGGAGCTAAGGTTCTTGAAACCTCATAGGGAGGCTTTCATCCCCAGAAGGAGCCAGATGTTATCTCCTCAAATAACACAGTCAAATTTGTTTATTTTAGGTGATAGGAAGTCATCAAAAAATTAATTTCTAAATTTTCTAAGACTCATTTTTTAGAGCTTTATGCATGTAATAAAGTTTGAAAAACATTTGGTTTTGTTTTTATTTCAAAAAATTCGAATCTCAAGTTTCAGTGGCTTAGGTGGACATTTCAACTGTTCATTAGCTACCGAAAGCCTAGCTTTCAGTGGCTTAAACGTGAAATTCAGGGCTAGTTTAGCCACCGAAAGTGCAGGTTTTTCAAACGATAAACTGCCTTGGGAAAACTCAATTTTCTCAGTCGTGGAGAGGTTGTTTCACACGCTCAAATAGTCTATTGAAAACTAGACATCCTAAGATTTCCAATGGTACTTTCAGATCTGAATTTAGAGCTTGGGAAAGTAATCAAAATTCCCCCGCAATGTAAGGCAGCGTTTTCATAAATGTGGCGATTTTGATGTTATTTTATCATCATTTTCAGGTATGAAGGATTTTAAAATGGTTTCACGAGATCTTATAAGTGTTATTAAGCTTGGGAAATCCCTTGCACAACCATTGCTTGATATCCAAAGAAACACCAAAGTTTTCTTTCATTCAGAGAAGGGTTTCTTGCTTATTATTCTTTGTATAGAATCATTTGTAATAGGTTTTCAATGATGTTATAAAACCAGAAACTTCTGAAAGTGGTCAAATCTAGTAGATAAATACGCAGGTGGTCTAACAGAACACTCATAGTTGGGTGAATTTATTCCTATAAGATAATTGACTTGGGCATGCAGAAGTTAGACCATAATGTCTAAATCTGAAACTACCTTGCAGCAACTGCAAAGAACCTTGGAGAACAGATTTGAAGTTTGAAAGTTTCAAAGAAATGCAATTTTTAAGACTATTTAAAAACAGAGCTTTCGGTGGCTTAGGAAGGATTTTTCAGCTGCCCTTAGCCATCGAAAGTAAAGCTTTCAGTGGCTAACAGGCCAGAATTTTTGGCTCCTTAGCCATCAAAAGCGCAAAAAATTGTAGATTGTTCTTCTTTTTGCCCAGATCGATTATTTTTTGATCCAGATGCCTTGAGGGTGGTTTCTAATGATAGATAATAATTAAAGGGATACATATCATCATCCCTTTTCATCTTTTGATGTAGATGACAAGGCAAGAAGATTAAGTTGTCTTTCTATTTTTGGGTTAAAATGCACAGATTTTGGTCAAAAAGTCAAAATTCGACTTGGCAAAAGTTTATTCAAGAGAATATGATGACTATTGCTCAAAGATATTATCAAATATAATTCATGGGTGCAGGTGGCACTTCATTTCATCATTGGAAACCTTCTAGGAATCACATCCTAAAATTTAGGAATATGACTAGATTTGGAAATCTGGTTTTTCTTGTTTTAGTCAGTTTATTTGGAGACAGATTTTGATCAGATGGAAAGGTATTTTTGGAAAGTGAGAGAGTATTTTTACCAGAATGAACTCCTCTTCAAAAACCTCTCTCAATTTTCCAAAATCTGTTTTTATTTGAGATATATAGGTCAATTTTTTAGCAGCATATTTCCAAAAATTTCTGCATTTTCAAGCCACCTCACGAATTCGAATTTGAGATTGGAGAAGTGGTTATCAGATCCATCTTTTGAGAATCTTGAAACTGATTTGTAAAGATTATTTAAAGCTCATTGGAGAAGCATTGTGGGGGTTGAGTCCTTGAGGCTGAGGGAGGTTCGACTTTGGAGACTCTTTCAAACTTTGTGCTCAAGCTTCTCATTTTCATATTAAGTAATACAAGCTTCTTTTGCCATTACTTGTTCAGATTCCCATCTTCTTATCTAGTCTATACTTGCACTTGAATGTTATATTCATGTTATTCACATTTTTCTAATGCCTAATAGCTGTCATCCTGTCTTTGCATTGATGAGTTAGAATTGCAAGTATTATTTACTTATTGTAATCGACCATTCATATATGTTTATTGTATGATTCTGCTGGTATAGTAAGGATTCTCCACACATCCACTTATTTACAAACTCTCTGAATAGTAGTAGTTGAAAGACTTGTCAATCTAAGTGTGTTTATGCATGTCTTGAGTGAGTGAGGTTTGATTTAGTCATCCGACTTGATCCATTTGAGTGAATCATTGAGATATTAGTTTAGTTACCAGGCTTCTTTAAGCTACAACCTAGAAGGACTCCTAGAGTGATAACATGACTGATATATTTTTTTATAGGGAAGGTTTGACTTGGTTACAAGTCTAGTCTAATGTTGAATATGTACGCTCAAGAGACCTCTTGTGATGAGGGGCTTCTTAGTGAATCTACTAAACATTAGAGTTGTATATTAGTTAGACGTGCATGTGAGGAGATGATACATCAAAAATGCTCATGGACAACTTTTCTAGTGAAGAAGAAATGCCAAGAAGACAAGATAAACCATTGAAGAAACCTCGGAAAGCATTAAATAAGAAATTGAAGAAAAAAGAAGAAGTCGACCCCACAAGGAAATTGAAGGTGACTCAAATTTTATAAATAAAGGATGGATCATTTCACTCGACATCACACAACTCTTCTCATCAAGTGAACTTTAGCCAGTTGTGCAGTTCCCAACTGCCAGTTGCAGTGCGCAATTCCTAGTTTCCAGTTGTAGTGCACATTTCCTAGTTGAAAATTGCAGTATGAAATCCCCAGTTGTATGTTGTTGTGTGCAATTCCTAGTTGTAGTGTGCATTTCCTATTTGACAGTTGCAATGCATAGTCCCCAGTTGTCTGTTGTAGTGCACAGTTCCCAGTTTCCAGCTGCAGTGCACAGTTTCCAACTGCAATATCTTCGAGGTGCATTATTTTTTGAATCTTATCAGTTCTTTTGTGGTGTGCTATCCTTGAGGCATATTCCTCATACAAGGGTGCAATTATCTTGTGTTTGCTTTCTTCAGTGATAAACTTGGATTGATTTCTTCTTAATAAAAGTTGTTGGGTTTTCTCCCAAGGTTTGGTTTCCCAGAGTGAAATCTTGGTTCTATTGTGCATGACTATCTTTCTATGATTCTATTGTTTATGTTGCAGTTATTTATGGTTGATATTTTTAGTGTGTAATTATTCTATGATAACAGTGGCATAAAATTTTGCTTGAAATCATAAGGAAATAATTATCAGATCTGGAAATTGAAAATTCAACAAACGGTTGGGAGATTTTGTGGGAAGGTAGTCTACCAATTTTGTTCATGAAGTGGCTCAACGAAAATTGGGTAGCAGTTCTCGGTTACAAACTAACTTTCCATTTATTATCCATAGGCTCGATTTGTTTTAAGTTCAGGACAAAAGAGGACCTTGAAAACATTTTTAGTCAAGTTTGGGGGTGGGGTCCTCCAGGACTAATTTTAAAGGAATGGATGATTAGTTTTGATCTCTCCCATGACACACTAGCTCCTTCAAAAGTGTGGGTAATTATTTTGAACCTCTCACTCATATTCCAGCAGGAGGATGTTTTGAGAGCCATCAGTAATAAGATTGGAATTTTCTGCAATCTTGAGTTGGAGTGGGACACAAAGCTGGATAGGCGGTGGGCATGGCTCCAGGTGGAAATCGACATGTGCAAAGGCCTGCTAGATGAAATCAATTTGGTTTGGGATGGATTCTCGTGGCACCAGTGCATCAATCACTGGAAGGTTCCCTTTCAATGTTTTGGGTTCCACGAGGTTGGGCACCTCCAAGCACAATGCAAGTGTCACCCTACTTAGTTCCCTCCCTTCTGCAAAGTGTGGAAACAAAAATCTCTAGGGGAAGATGCACAGTCAGATTCTAAATCGTAGGATCATGTTATCTTTGGTTGCATGCACAAGTAAAAGGATTTGATATCATCTTTGGTTGGAAGACAGGGCGTTTTAAGTGGTAAGAATTTTAGCTTGGTTTCTTCTTTTTCAAAAAATTCAAAATATGATGTATCAATGACCCCTTTTCATGTTTGTTCTTCCTCCCCAATTAAGTTGACAAATAGAACCTAGTCCTATCCCTCAATTATTGAGGGGGATCGGATCCCTTTCAACTCTATTATTCTACCTTCAAATCCCCTTTTGGTTTGTCCTCCCATTTTCACTATGCAAAGCGTCGACTCACGGGATGGGTCGAGGTCCTGGTCACCCCATCCTTTCATCGATTGAGCTTTATATCGACGATTTCTCCACTTCATCGATGGAATTTTATTATTTTATTCAATCAAAATCTAATATTTGTCCTCTAGTCGAACCCAGGGGGGTGGGTTGGATTTTGATAAAACCCCTCGGGTCGGGTTGGTCGAAAATCTTCATTGTCAAAATCCCAACTCCAAGCAAAAAAAGGACATAAAAAACGATAAGCAGGTGACAATCGTTTGATCCCTTAGAGAAGGGATGTCCCATGCAAGGTTTACACAATGATTTTTCTCTCTCACAACAATCGTGGGGTGGGGGGTGCTCCCAAAATTTTATCCCTCGAGTGCCTGGTGCAGGTGTATAAGCCTAATGTAATTTTCCTACAAGAAACTATGTGTGTAGGAAGTAAAGCAAAGGAGGCTCTAAAACCTTTGTTACATGACTGGTCCTTTTGTTCGATGGACGCTTTGGGTTTATCAGGGGTTATTCTTGTGGTTTGGAGCCCCAATATCATGGCTTTATCCTCTTCTTTAATTCAATTAGGGATAGTGGTAGAATTTGAAAACAAAGCTATAAATATGGTTTTCAATTGTATAAATGTTTATGGCCCATATTCGAACCATATCCATTTTTGGAATGATTTGAGTTCTTTAGGAATTTTGAAAGCCAACAATGTTGTTCTAGGAAGAGATTTAAATTTCATCCTTTCTTCCCGTGAAATATGGGGGGATCATGCTCGTACAAATGCGCAAAGGTTTTTTTTGTAGTTGGATTGCTAAAAACTTGTTAGTGTATGCAGAACCTAAAATGATTCCTCAAACTTGGAGAAATGGGCGCAAAGGAAAATATTTAGTGGCAAAAAGGTTGGATAGATTTATGGTTGAGGAAGGTCTTCTATAAAACTCTTGGAACATATTGTCTTGGGTTTCATAAGGAGGTGCTTTGGACCACATGCCTATTCTTTTGAGAATTGAAAGGCCAGAAAAGAAAAGGCATTTTCCTTTAAAATTATATGAAAACTGGAAATAGAAGGAGGATTACAAAACTCTAGTCTTTGAAGCATGGGTACATATGAAGGAGAACGAAGGCCACTCCTACATGTGACAATTTGCAAAAAACCTAGAAACTATCTGTCATTTGTCAAAATCGTGGGGGAAGGACTTTCTGGCTCGCTCCCAAGCTCATTTGTTGAAAATAGAGGAAGGGATAGTGGGGCTCTTGGTGGATAAACTGACTATCTCTTTGTCTCTGGAAGAAGAGAAAACCTTGGGAGATTTCCTTCAAAAAAAGTAGGACTTGTTAGTACAAGAAGAATCTATATGGAGGTTAAAAAGTCAAGCGACCTGTTTAAAAGAGGGAGATAGTAACACAAAAAACTTTCATAGGTTTGCTCAGCATAGGAAGCATTAAAATACTATTTGGGAATTAAATCATCAGAACATAGTAAAGGTAAATTCTCATGAAGTTCTTGTCTCTTCCTAACGGATGAGGTAAGAGAAAATTTAAATATATCTCTTCCTTTCACATGATCAAACAAATAAGAAGGAATTAAATACATGGGTTTATCTCTAAATCCTAATTCATACGGTTTTTAGGACTAGTTATGGTTATGCAATAAAATCCAAGCAAGGATTGGCCTATGGGTCAATCATTTTCTGTCAAGAGGGGGGAGGTTGGTACTGATAAAATATACTTTATGTAGCATTCCATTGTATTGGGAAACAATAGAAAAAATTCCAATGGGAATATTGACGAATATTTGAAAGTCGTGTTTCTCCTTCCTATGGTCTAGTAGAAAACTGATGGATGGTATCCCATTAGCAATGTCAAAGGATTTGGGGGGATGGATAATAAAGAATCTTCCAATATTCTATCAAGTGTTGGCAATGGAGAGTCTGTGGAGACTCATGCATAATAATATGTAGTGGGGAAGAGTTATAAAGTCAAAATACATGATGGGATTGTCTTTATTGGAATGGATTAGAATGCAAAGGAAGTTGGTGCTGAATTTCTCTATTGGGTGGAAATATTTAGTGGTTTCCTTTCCTTTGATCAAGGCATGGATTGTATGGAGAGTTGGCAATGGAAGGAGTAGCAAAGTTGGTGAAGACCCCTATGAAGGCTCAGAGGGGCCCATATACTCTTAGCGACACTGGTGGAAAAGTTAAATAATGTTGGGATTTACTCTTTAAAGGATGCAGTCGTTCAATATTTGGATATTATTGGTAGATTGACATGGCTCAGTGCAGGATATTTGGTATTGGAAGGTCAAATGGAGGAGGAATGGAAAAATTACATAGAGATTTTAACTTCCAATTTCATCTCCCTTAAAGAAAATGAAGAGGATTCACTAAGTTGGGCAAAGAACAAGAATCCATGGGAATACATTGTAAAGCTAGGCTATCGAACTCAAGCTAAGGCATCCTTCATGGTGGAATCAAAATGTTGGTGGTGTTTAGTTTGGCGTTAGCAGGCCCCAAACAAGATGAATTTATTTTTTTGGTTGTCTATTTAAGGAAATTTTCTTAATTGGGATGTTGGTTTAAAAAGAGGTTGGGTGGGTTGAAACCATTGCACTCTCTGTAGTGTGGAAGTTGAATCATTTCTTCACCTATTTCTCCAATGCTCTTATGCTCAGAAGGTATGGAACCAAATCGTATCCCAATTCAATCAGATTTCAAGCTCCTTGGGGGATAGCATGAAAGAGTGGTTGGATGAATGAAAGAAAGAGGTAAACGCAAAA
>JASDQU010365495.1:0-11595 GCA_032191745.1 Picea mariana
CCATAAAGAATTTGGAGCCTCCCTTGACACTAACAAATTACAATCCCAAATGAATAAGATTTACCAAGAGAGAATATTAGACAATTCCATCAATCCTGATTGTCATTACCTTATACTCCAGAGAAACATTAAGTTTGGATTTAGTAAAAATACAAACTTATAAGATATCTCCATGCAGGGACACAACTAGACTTGTAGTCAGATTACAATGACAACAATATTCATTTATCTATGGGAAAAAAACATCAGGAAATGGATATATGAAATTTTTTTACATCAAATATCAAAGGCTACCTTCTCTGGTGGAAGATCTATCCAAAAATGACTCTGTGAAATAATAATACCATCTGCCTCTCGCAAGATCTCATCAAAGTGATACAGACCCTGCAACATAAGTTGTGTGTATATTAAGATTCAAATAAGAAACTACTTCTTGTGCAGTGTGATTATCTAAGACCGATTAAACATGAAAAGGAAAGTTTAAGACTAGGAGACTTGAATATTGGGCAAATTGAGTTCAAATTTCTCATATTTCTCATATGGTTACTCCAATTTAGATTTTAATCTTATTAGAAAGTAGTCAACTAGTTTATTTGAGGATATAATTATAATTCTAAGCGAGTGTACTGACTTGCAACAGAATGGCGTTGACATATAATTTTGTATTGTTTGTTTGAATACTTCTAGAGGCAATAGAAGCCCAAAAATAATGAATCTAAACAAACAAGGCAATCATTCCCCTAAGGGTGTGTGCCTGTGACATCCAAAAAATATCATGTCATAGCACTTTAAATTTTACGTTATATTTATAACATGAATGATAAAACTAAGTAAATTCAAAAGAAACCTTCTATTTCAGCCACCCAATCAAGTAGTTGGGGGCATTACTGGAACTTGCTTTAAGGAAAGAAAATTGTGAAAATGTAACTTATGCTTATAATCACCCTTCAATTCATCTATCTTGCATTTCTGAAGTGTTTGGAACGGAAAGAACTACTTAAGGTAGGCCTTATTTTTTTTACATGGAATAAAAAAAGTCTCTCTCCCTCTAACATGCACAGACACATTGGTATATTCCCTTGAGTGATTTTTCTCTCACATCGAGCAGAAATTGCAGCTGCATACTTTGTTTTCATTTCTCCTTAAGCATTCAGTTAAAACTTAAAATACACAGATTAAGCTCAAAAAACATCCAAACTTTGGAGCAGAGATTTTATATCTGTAGAACAGTTCCAACCTAATGGAAGCTAATAAGTAGACATGTTATTCTTTTGTCCAGAACTCCGTTTTTTTTGAGTTGGTGAAGCTTGGGGCTCAAAAATTTGGGGGCTAAAATGTAACTTTGTGCTTAGGCTCCCACTTTTTCATCTTGGTCTGGGGTCTGAACTGACTGCTTACAAAAATTGTCACATTTAGCTCATAGCAGTCCTAGTGACCCAAGACACATTCCAAAAGGAACCATACAAAGCTGCTTGAAAGATGAAATGTGAACAGTAAAAATCCCATTATAGTTTGCATTTGCATCACCTGGAGACAGTAAGCCCATGTTCTTACAAACATCATATGGACAACTGAGCACGTATGAAATAAAAACAGGTCACATATATATACAATAAAGCTTAAGAAAGATGGTTTATGCAAACAAACAAGAGGGTTCAATGAAGTGGTTTTGCTCTTATACACCCCCAGAAATTGGATTTGCTCGCAGAAAAAAAAAGATTGGGCTCATTCTCAAATACAAATAGAAGATGCCCACTTATGAAACCCTTCCTAGAAAACCCACCTGATATGTCTACCCAACCACAACTATAAACAATACATCAAACCAGAAAAAAATAATTATTAAGGAAAAAAACACAAAAAATTGCAACGGGGAAATAAAGATGGAGAAACATGAGAGCCTCATTAAGGTTAAATCAAAGTCAATTAGACTGACCTCCATGATGTGAGAAAAAACTGTGGCGACAATACCCTTGGCAGCATGGGATTGCTCTCCGGCAATGATGGGCAAATCGGTGATGATGGGCTTGGACCTGAACCTCTCGAGCAGAGGACCCCCCCTCTGGCTATTGCTTCTCTCTCCATCCCCAACCCCAGCCCTATTTCCACTGCTGTTGTTCGTGTTTGCAGTGGAATTCACATTCATATTCCTCTCCATCATCAATCCTCCTCCTCGACTATGCCGACTATTAATAATATTGTTGTTGTTGTTTTCTGGTTTGATGCATTGTTTATAGTTGTGGTTGGACAGACATATCAAATGGGTTTTCTAGGGAGGGTTGCATCAGTGGGCATATTCTATTTGTATTCGAGAATGAGCCCAAGCTTTTTTTTCTGCGAGCAAACCCAGTTTCTGGGGGTGTATAAGAGCAAACCCACTTCATTGAACCCTCTTGTTTATTTACAGAAACCATCCTTCTTAAGCCTTATTGTATATATATGTGACCTATTTTTATTTCAAACGTGCTCAGTTGTCCATATAATGTTTGTAATAACATGGTCTTATTGTCTCCAGGCGATGCAGATGCAAACTATAATGGGATTTTTACTGTTCACATTTCATCTTTCAAGCAGCTTTGTATGGATCGTTTTGGAATGTGTCTTAGGTCACTAGGACTACTATGAGCTAAATGTGACAATGTTTGTAAGCATTCAGTTCAGACCCCAGACCAAGATGAAAAAGTGGGGGCCTAAGCACAGAGTTACATTTTAGCCCCCAAATTTTTTAGCCCCAATCTTCACCAACTCAAAAAAAAAGGAGTTCTGGACAAAAGACTAGCATGTATACTTATTAGATTCGATTAGGTTGGAATTGTCCTACAGATATAAATTCTCTGCTCCAAAGTTTGGATGTTTTTTGAGCTTAATCTGTGTATTTTAAGTTTTAACTGCATGCTTAAGGAGAAATGAAAACAAAGTATACAACTGCAATTTTTGCTCGATGTGAGAGAAAACTCGAGCAAACTCACTCAAGGGAATATACCAGTGTGTCTATGCATGTTAGAGGGAGAGAGACTTTGTTTATTCCCTGTAAAACAAATAAGGCCTACCTTAAGTAGTTTTTTCTATTCCAAACACTTCAGAAATGCAAGATAGACGAATTGAAGGGTGATTATAAGTATAAGTTACATTTTCACATTTTTGTTTACTTAAAGCAAGTTTCAGTAATGCCCCTAGCTACTTGATTGGGAGGCTGAAACATAAGGTTTCGTTTGAATTTACTTAGTTTCATCATTCATGTTATAAATAGAACGTAAAATTTAAAGTGTTATGATAGGATATTTTTTGGATGTCACAGGAACACACCCTTGGGGGAATGATTGTCTTGTTTGTTTAGATTCATTATTTTTGGGCAGCTATTGCCTCCGGAAGTATTTGAACAGACAATACAAAATTCTATGTCAACACCAGTCTATTGCAAGTCAGTACAATAGCTTAGAACTATAACTGTATCCTCGAATAAACTAGTTGAATACTTTCTAATAAAATTAAAATCTAAATTAGAGTAACCATATGAGAAGTTTAAATGGACTTGAATATTGGGCAGATTGATTTCAAAATATAAAATTGAAAGAAATAATCCCCTGCTCTATACTACTGATGCAGGAAAAAGCAAAAGCATTCAAAAAATACTTTAAGCCATAAATTAATCATTCATAAGCTAGGAAATGATAAGTTTTAGCAGCTAGGAGTGGTTAGAATCATCAAGATCTACAACCAAAAATTGTACCAAAGATGCTTCCAATTGGATGGAAAAATGGGTTATAGAATTAGAGTGCCTAAATGATGGGAATGAACAAAAGCACATTTCAAGACATGAGAATAATATGCACTTAAAAACAAAAGGAAAATATTATCAATTGCAGCCTAGTACCAGTACCACCATGTTCTCTTTGGAGCCTTGGAACAAGTAAAGAATCCTCACATTTAAAACAAATTCTTAGCAATTCATAAGTGATAATTGTAGATAGACATTTTGAAAAATACTATGGGAGAAAAGAATATGTCAATATTGTGACTCAACAAATTTTGAGGAAGAGCATCATACAATAAGGAGATGTTGAAGCCTAGGGATTCATCTTATTGGACATCCATTGGACACCTATTAGACTCCATAGATCAACCTCCTCCAATAGAGTTTGCATCCTGCACTTCCAACATGTAAAGTTGGAAGTTCCCTCCAGCCTATCACACTCTTGGAGATCATCACTGACCATCATTGCAAAACCTATAATCACACTTTAGCAAATATATTAGCCTATCCCGGGTGCAGATCACCTATTACTGGCCAAAAACAACATTCCAATCACTGAAGATAATGGGCATCTCACCCAACAAGCTATCACAGGTCTGGGTGCCTCTCACAGACACAGAACAACTTCAATCACTGAAGCTAGGGCATCACATCAGTTGAAATCCTCTGACGACTCCCTCTCATAGGCAACAACCCTCTCCATGCTCAGATTCCTTGAAGATTTCAGATTCTTAGCACTGATACCATGCTAAATTTTTAGTACACGGTAAGCATAATTGTCTCTTATAAATCCTGAATAGAAAAAAACAACTATCAAAAGTGACTAAAGAAGTACTACATCTGAAAACACAACACTCTGAAAATTATGACAGCAAATACGAAATTGAAGAAACCAATCACATCTCTGTCTATTAACTTATAAAACAAAAAATTACTACATCAGTTGCTCAACACACTAACTCTTCAAACCCATCATTGAGGTGCCCTTGTCTCTTTTGTAGAATAAGAATTAAGGGAATACATTGAGCGTTAGGTCCACCTCATGCATGGATAAGTATGCCTTGAATAAAACACTATGCATGAGGTAAGAATGCATTGAATAGAATGCCACTGGAGTGAATTTCATGATAACTGATGTGTGACTTCTAGGGATCTGCACCCTACGAGAATAGCCAACTCACACTTTCACTAGGAGTTGTGCCCTTCCTAACTGAAAATAGAAAGGTCCAAGTATGAAAAAAACAAAACAGGAAAGTATAGATCTAAATCTGGAAAAGACCAAAATAGAGAATTGTCTAAAGACAACTAATGCATGCATGCTTACTCCACTCTGCATAATGATAATACAAAAAAAATTAATAGAATTTGAAATTTTTTTATTTAGTTACCATGTATTTAAGAGACATGAAGCCTGTAATGCAATGAAATCAAGAATTATTTCCTATCAAATAAGTAGTAAGGTCTTTGTAATGCAAATACATAAAACATATTTTCTCGACTAACAAAATATGAAGCTTGCACATATTTTCTCCACTTTTCCAACTAGAAATATAAATTGTTTCTCACTATGCATATGTAATTGAGGCCTACATGGAATGTTGTCATTCACTAGTATAACCTCCAATGGCACATGCTTTTACAATCCAGAACCATACTTGAGCCTTGGTGTCTACACTACAAACCTTGATGCTTCCAGGAACCCTAAAACCACTCTCATCGGTTATTGTCAAGTTTGGGCTCATAACTATGATATCAACACAATAGCATTCAGATTTCAATCATAAAATTAGTAGTAGTATTTAAGGCCACTTCTTTGGCCTCGTCAGAGCAACAACAATGAAAATTTTCCCTAGATGCATAGAAGATATAAGAGAAGTATTGCACCTATTATCGCACATTGATAGAAAAAATCTGCATATAGGAATCTTATTACAAAAAATGTCCAAAAGAAAGGTTTTCGGTATATGTTCAACTTTATGAAGAGTAGAGGAGATTTCTCCAAGAACATGAATATATTACAGAAGAGGTTAACAGTGAGGAATTCAACGGTTCATTGAATGAAGGAAATGTCGAATATACTTATCTTAATGATAGATCTTCCTTTGGAGAGTATACTATTTCAGAGAATCAATGGGTGTAATCCACAACCAAGGATGCACTCAATGATTTTACAAAGGAGGTTAACAGTGAGGAATACAATGGTTCATTGAATGAAGGAAATGTTGAATATACTTATCTTCATAATAGATCTTCCTATGCAGGGTATATTGTTTCGGAGAATCAATGAGTGCAATCCACAACCAAAGATGCACTCAATGATTTGATTCTTTCATGGGAAAGAGACAGAATACAAAAGGTGCATAATGGTTTTTGGGTGTTGATATGCTTAAGAAGGTCCCATGGAAAGAATAGGGTTAGATATTCATTATGGGATATTTTATAAAGAACAGAACCAAACATTGAATTCTGAACAAGTCTCTATAACAAAATCAGCGAACAAATAATTAGATTGTTATTTCTTTCAACCAACAAACTGCTCAGTACCAAATCTCAAAGACCAATAAATTCATGACAAAGCACCCTTATTTATGTGTCGCACATGATTTGATGATAATATGTTTGATTCTCTAAGGTGAATTAAACTTTGGAATAGAAGAAATGAGCTACAAGCTCTTTATCTGACATAGTGGCATTGATTGAAGAGACAAGTTCACATTCATTACTGTGTACACAACTGAATGTTGGATATGATATGTTGATCAGGTGTTTTTGCAAATACATGCATAAAAGAAGTTAAGGTAAGGAAACATCATGTTGGTTCTAAATTGTATCCATTTATGTTTTGCTAAAATATAAGTTGCTTGAAACAAGGAGGTTTCTGAAAATCGGTACAATTCAAGAAACCACCAGTTTGAAAAATAATTGAACAGGAAATTCGAAATAGTAAAAATATGTAGATAGGTATACAAATAAATAAATATATATAAATAAAGAGAGAGGTATTAGACAACACATTATAGATGAACATTCACCAAAACATGAAGAATAAGAGGATCCAAAAATAGGCTTTGAATGCAAAGTTTAGGGTTTTGGATATTTTAGGGTTTCAATTTTGTATTTTTTGGGGATACTATTCTGCAAACATGTCAAACATATCCAACATGTATATATCCAACATGTATTCTCAACATTCTTGGGATATATCCAGATCTAGATACATCATATCCAGATCCAGATACATATCAACCCCATATCAGGGCAATACTTGTATCCAAAACACGATATGGCATACTCTAGGCCCTACACAGGTGCATCTAGTAAAATATTGCACAATGTTAGAAGCGTTTTCTCTGAGTTTTATTAACTCTCAATTATGGTGACTCCAATTTTAAAGTTCCTTTCCCATTTCAATTTGAGTCCAATGATTTATCCTGGTATGTAATCTTAACGTAGTTAACATATTAGGAAATTTCAAATATTCTATGTTATTTTATGATGCCATTGTCTATGAACGGACCAAAAAATTAGGGTATTACAATTCCTCCCATACACAGCCTCAAAAGAGAGAAACTTAACCATGTAATGATAACCTTAACAGTAAGCTAATTCAGTTAGGTGCAAATACTCTTCCCAAGTTTTAGGTTTTTCGACACTATACATTCATAACATATCTTCTAATACCCTATTTAATATTTATATTCAGCCATCTATCTCAGGATGATAAGCAGTACTTAAGTTCAAATTAGTCCCTATTTCTTGAAAGAAGAATTTCCAAAATGAGGAAGTAAATCATGGGTTCCTATCTGAAATTAGGATTTTCAAAACACTATGGAGACCAAAAAAATATTTAACAAATAGGTGGGCATTCTTGGAAGTTGTGGTTCAAGGACTCAAATTGAGATAGGAAAGGAACTTTAACATTTGGCATCAGAGCTAGGTTTTGATCCTACGACCTCTGGGTTATAGGCCCACAAAGCTTTTGTTGTGTCACTTTGATGTGCTATTTATACATAGTTCATTTTTATTGATATAGTTTTAGTATGTCAAGTGTTAAGGCACATAACACCAATACTATAACATTAGGCCCTTCATTGGCTTGTGCAAGATAACACCAAATGGAGTAGTAGTATTCAACAAAAAAAAATTGACATTCTGCACACTCAATTTCTTAATTAGATAAATTCCATATATAAATCTCCCTATGTAAATTGAAACCCAAAGGTGGTAAGAAAATAGTTATGGATTTGTAAAAGTAGCTCCCACTTAAAACTCATATTTTCTCCATAGATAAAATTCTCATTCGGTCATGCAATTAATACCATGTCCATTTTCTACTTCTTCCACTTTGGTATTTAAAGTCATCATGTCTTTGTTTCTGCACACATTTGTGCCACCTTCAAGCCATTGCTATGCATACTCCTATCATTTAGTTTTGATGTAGTTCAGTCCCATGAAATTCAATCACACAGCTACAAAAAACCCTCTATTTCAAAGAGGAATCAAATAGCTTCATTTGTGTAGTAGAATCTACATTAGCTTATCTACAAGGTAGATATTTGAGTTGTCATTTTATACTGCATTTTCTAGCTTACTAAACACTAAGAAACCGAAGGATAATGATTTTTGGTGATTTTGTTTTCACCAAAATGATAATCTTCATACATGGTCAGATGACAGGAATATTATTGTAGAATCCTTTCCCTAATCAATGACACGACAAGTTGTCCTGCAAATCTCACAACTGTGAAAGAAAACACCATTTTCATATGTACACCTGGCACAGTTCCACACTAACCTTGCCATATGAGGGAGCACTTGAACCTCAGGTGACCCAATGAGCTCAAACTTGGGGGTCTCACACATGGCACATACATATGGGGTAGTTGTAATTGAATTTCCATATGTGCAAGCATGGCAACTCCAAACCATGTTTATAGTTTCAGTAAGCTATTTTGAATCTCCATCCCTCATGGAATTAAGAAGGAATAATTGTGAATTCAAATTGTTGTATAGTTGAGGCCCATGTGAATAAATAAAACCTGCTAGGGTACCACACACAAAACTAGAGAAAGACAACAATGGACATAAGAAATATACAAAACCAATGTCCAATAAATATATTGTTGAAACGATCACTCTATACAGGTTTTGGCAAGGGGCGGATGTATACATTTCATAGTTGGTAGTGAAAATAAAGCTCAAAGAAAACTGTAATCCAGATAAGCCAACTTGACAAAGAGAAAAACCTATGTCTTCCCAAATGGAATAAGTATATAGTAATCAAAATTAGAGGCAAAAAATACCAATCTGTCTAACTCACCAGATAAATAATGAGCACCTATATAAGAAGAAATGTCCAGAGAGACTATTCACAATGTCTTCACCGATATTGAATAGAAGCAATTCCCAAAGAGACTATTCCCAGTGTCTTCATTGATATTGAATCTCATTTCAGACAGTTTACAACTTTCTGTATACGAAGCCATCCATTGGCTTCATCACCCTCTACCCTATTGATATGATTTGGCATAAATATAGTTTTTTCCTCATTGTTTCATGTCTCTCTCTCCTGCCCTTCCATTGCTGGATCAACAAAAAAAAATGGTCAACGCCAACCAGTGAATATCGAGTCTAAGGCCAACCAACAAAACCATTTACATATACATGGGGAAAATAGTTCCCATTGAAAGCCATGGACGAAATCAGTGCCATAAACCATTGATTGGAGGAGATGCAGGCGAGTTATTTTCCCTAAATCCTTGATTCAAGGACATGGAGGGTGATTCACTCAATAAAAAAACTGGATTCTAAAAAATCGAGACAAACTGTAAATTTTGTTATGAAATCCGGAGGGCGACCATTATTTGCACCAGATTTTCCGATTTTTTTAATGGGACTAATGATCTAACATATATATTTTTTAATTTAACATTTGAGTTAAATTTTTTAATTTTCTTAAAAACTATCTCAATAAAAATTCGCCCTCTAAAAAATCTAAACCCTATAATTTCGCCCATTAGCGAAATTTCGCCCCTAAAATCATCTATGCCAATGGTACTAGCAAAACTATTTTTCAAATTTCTTTTTTAAATTGTAATAAAGGCTACTGAGTCTAGCTAGGTTCTTGGTCACCTCACAGGGAGATGTCCATCCTAGATGGAGCCAAATGTTAGCTCCCAAAATGAATCAGTCACTATGGTTTCATTTTGTGGTTGATAGCATGGCTATTGGTAGTTTTCTCCAATTTGTTTTAAGTTTTTCTAGTAGAAAAACTTAGGTTTTAATTCATGTCTTAGAAATAAGACAATCCATAAAGGTATTTTATTTAAAAAAAATTCATGAAAAACTTTCAACAGCTAACGCGTGTTTCAAAGATGATGATTAGCTGGTGAAAGCGGCGATTTTCAACAGCTAAGGAGCATTTCCCACGGGTCGTTAGCTAGTGAAAGCACGGATCACGTGTGTTTTCTCCACGTTTTCAAAAAATCAAAAGATGACATGCTCAACACATGTCATGTAATCATTATAAGGTGCTGGTGAAAGCAGATAATGATGAAGATTCGGGTTTGCACATCTAAATCGGATTGCAAAGCAGATCATGTTTAGAAATGCATGCTTCACGATAATGGCGCTGGCGATGGAAACTTCAAATCCATCATCACAGGTAAAGGAGCGGTACTACTCGGCTGGTGACATCAAATCGATGCATCATTTCCCCAACATGCATCATCCACAAGCATATGATAAGTTTTCAGTTTTGAAAGACAGCGCCGAGTGTTTTTACTAGTGCAAAACCTCGGCTCAAACAGTAGATTGCAGTGTTTTGTGTGCAAAATCATCTCGAGTTCGAATTGAAAATGGCAAGGAGACGTAGTGGTTCTTTGTTAAGAAAAGAATTGGATAGTCTTTCCTTTCTACAGGCACATCCAGAGGTGCAAAAACACTTCTCAGACATAGGCTGCATGGGATATGTCGAGAAGCTACAAAACGACTGTCACCAATCAACAACTGAAGCATTTGCTAAAACATACGATGGAAATAAAGCCTGTGTTGGGTCTTTAGAAATCATTGTGGATGAAGCTGCCATTGCTGCGACGACCAGTTTACCTAGATTGGGCCAGAGTTGGTTCAAAACGACAGCAACCAAGAACCTAAATTTCAGAGCATATTTAAAGGAAGAATTCAGAAATAATGCATGGAAAAAGAGCATGCCAGTTTCCCATTTAGAGGATGAGTGGCAGGATTTGTTTAAGGGCATCCAACTCTACATAACTTCAGAAGGCAAGTTGTTGTTGGGAAATAATACCCTACGGACCAGCAAGCTAGGGCTAGACTTGCATGCAGATTTTGACCTTTTAAGAAATGACCTTTTAATCTACCCCCCAAAATTTAAACCCTTTTTCACGATACATACATGGAAAGAGACTACTAACCTTTTTACTGATGTTTGGTGTAGATCCTCCATTGCACTCTTGACTGCTTGCTCGTGCGGCTCCTTCCAAAGTTAACCTGCAATCAAGACAAAACGCTACGCATGCATGCTATTTTTCTACTTGAGGGTTAGAAATTAAGCATAAATTACATAAATCACATATAACTCATGCATTGGGACGGGAAAAGTATTCTTTTATTAATCTCAAGATGAATCAACTTACCATAATAATAAAGACTGGCCACTGCTCCTTGATCCTGATCCTGGGCTCCTCCTCTTCTTTTGTCCTCCAACTACTTTGCGTTAATTCTCCTTAGGCTTGAGGAAAGGCTAAAGGGTTGGGACAAATTGACTTGGAAAATGGGCAGAGTTTCTTCGCTATAATTTTCCTCTTCCAAATAGTACCCCT
>JASDQU010365506.1:0-11594 GCA_032191745.1 Picea mariana
CCCTTTGAAGATTCACCCAAAATTGGTCTCTTTCGTTCCAGGTAATCCTCGTACAAAACTTTCACCATCTCTGACATAGCAAGGAATGTTTTCCGGAACTCTTTCTCATCTTGAGAAATCCCTTCTTCCGATGCCATCTTCTCACTGTGAGAAGATCTCTTTCTCAATCCAATTAATGGATTCTTTGCAACAAGCTCACCTTCACCACGCTATATCTTTTCCCTGATTAACATGCAAAACTCAAATCCAAACATCAACTAGCTCTGATACGACTTGATCCGTAGGATCTTTCAATGACTATGGTTGAGTTTTAATTTTGCATGCGTTAATTATCCAATTGAGAAGCTTAATGAAAGAATTAGGAAAGAAGAGGAATTATGACAGACATATACACATATGCAGATCTGAAATGAAGTAATAAACAACAAACCATAACATGAGAATTGATAACGGAGTTCGGCACAACGTTGCCTATGTCTTCGGGCCTTTGTCTCTATGGGGGAGGCTTCTTTATTTCTGTTCAAAATGTCAAAGTACATCGCAACAGTGCCAATTAGCTACAAGATTGATTTGGTCATGTTATTCCAGATCTCTAGAACCTTACAAAGAAAACGGCACGCAAAACGGATGTCTGTAGCTCCCAGAAATGGCCCGCGAGCGTCTGCTCCTCAATAGCTTCCCTACATAAAAATGGCTTTGGCTTGGCTTCCCTTCAGCATAACTCTGCTCTGAATATCCCCCATGGCCTCAAACAAGCCTAGTTTGTATAGATTTGAAGTTGGTTATCCATCCCCAAATTCCTTCCAAAATTTGGGCTCCAAAAATGCCAATTATCTCCCAAAAATGGAGAAAATCCATTAAAAGAGACATAATATCAAATGAAATCCCAAACTATACATAAAAAACCACTTTTGTATAAAATGTAGGGCGCAGCCCCCAAAACGTGCGCTCTGGGTCATATGGGTGCCACCATGTGGCCAGGCTCCTCCACCGTTTGTGCGCTGGCCCGCAAGTCCCTGGCTCCTGGTTCAGTGACGTGGTCATAAGACCGGGCGGTTAACACTTACCCGTGCCCTGTTTGGAGTATGGTCCCGGGTCACATGGGATCCCCCGCAACCTGCAGCTAGTGCTTATCCCTTTACTCCCTGCGGTCGTGGTCGTGTGGTAACATATGTTGAACCGTGGGCTGGGGCTAAGCCCTAGCCCTTTCCCCGCCGACAAATACATTAATCAAACATAACTATATTGTTTTCCGTATACATAATAAGAACCACCCATGGGCCGGGTGGTTAGCCCGGTCCTGCCAGTCCACAGCCCGGAGGAAGGTCGGGGGTTTGACCCACGGTAAACCCATAAAATTTTACATAAACCACTAACCAACCATAGGGTTCCATGTGGCACCTCAACAACCAATTAAAAAGTGCCAAGTGTCAATCGCTGACTCGTCCACGTGCCTGCCACCTGTCACCGTACCTTGTCCAGTCACTGCCCTGTCAACCCTGCCACATGTCGTCCCCAAAAGTTGCCACGTCAGTTGTACGGTCGTATGGCCTGTATAGTCAGCATGCCATGTGGCACTGTACGGATTGTACGGACTGTACATGCATCCCCTTTTTTTGCCTGTTTGGGTTTTCGGATAGAACGCGATATCTTTCGCATACAGAGCCCGTTTGACGAAGTAAATATATGGCCGAAATCAGGAAGACGAGACGGACGTAATGGCACTGGTTTCGTTAGATTCCGAGCACTTTAATTTTTGAGCCTTTTTGAGCCCTGTCAGGCTTCTGGATCCGATTTTGGATCAATGACCTAGATAGAAGCATGCCAAATTTAGGAGAAATATCAACAACCACCACATCAATTACCATGTTTTTTGCTGGAATTTGAGACAAAGATACTACCAGGTTATTGATTAGGCCCGAGCACTTCACCTTCCTTGAATCAAAGGAGAAAAGGTCTTTGTAAGGCCCTGTAATGTCCAGACCCAATTGGTCCATGACCACCTTGGGCATCAGATTATGGGATGCTCCTAAATCTAACATAGCATTGTGCAGAGTCATATCATGAATCTTCAGACTGACATAGAAAGGGGGAACCTCATCAACATCGCTACTATCCTCTACACGTGGGCCAAACAAGATGGCATGATGATCATCTTGTATATTGAAAGTACCAGGAGTTTCTTCCATCTTGGGCATCTTAATAATCTGATTTCTATATTCATTTTTCTTTATCAACTCATTAAATGGAACATAACTTTTAATTTTGGCCATCTCACTTTCAAAATTAAAGGAAGATGAGGTTTTCTCTACCTCTTTGATGACTGTCTCTTTTCTTGTTTTAGGTGCTTTCTTTTGAGGTTCTTCCATCTGATTTCCTTTCTCCACAACATCCTTTGCAACAGAGTCCTTCTTAGGCTGACTTGAAGAAGGTGCATTATTTTGAGGTTCTTCGGTAGGATTTCCCTTTGAAGGATTTGCAGGCACCTTTTGGTTTCATAGATTATATTGTTTCCGGAATTGCATGATGGCATTATGTAGCCCTGTCTGGTAATCTTCCCTTTCTACCGACAACATTTCATCATCCTCCTGCATGAAGATCTCATTTGCATCCATGAACTGGTCATGTTCTTCTTTAGTCATAAACACCTTTGTTTCATTAGCATCACAACAATGCATGTTGTCTCCAAAATTTCCATCAAATTTTTCATTTACATAATTATTTTGAAAAGGAGGTCTTATTTGTTGACCGCTTTGGTTCCTTTGATCTCTTTGTCTAATTTGTGGAACCACTTGTCTTCTTTGGTTTTTGAGTGGAACATCAGCCTATTCTCTGGTGTTAGGCTTATTATCCAAAGACATCCTCTCCATGAGTTTCTCCATGGTCTTCATCATCATTTCAAACCTCTCTTCTGATGACTGTGAGCTTCAAGGTTGTGCCTTATTTTGAACCTTGTTCATGTCCCTGTCAAAATTATATTTGATCCTTCCTGAATCCATTAGATTTACTTCTACTTCTATTGCATCACTCATCATCTCATCTAGTGAAGTGGATCTTCTTTCCCTTAACAACAAAGAAAAATCACTTTCAAAAGAGTTAACATATCTAAGTTGAGCAACCCTGGGAGGAGGTTTTACTTCAGTCGAAATTGAGTTGTAAACTTTGATAAATCTGGCTGAAAACTCTTCGACTGTTTCATCAGGTTACCTTCTCATGTTCTTATATTGGGTTAGCAATTGAAGGGGGCTTTTCTTGTCACCCCATTTTGCAAGAAAAATCCTTTCAAAGGCTTCAAAATTTTGGATACTGGTTGGTGGGAGAGCTCTGAACCATTTTCTGACTTCTCCCTCAAGACTTTGTGCAAACAACCTCATTTTTGCATCTTCAAAATCTACTTCTTCTAGGTATATAAAGTCATTGAACCAGTCTAAGTGTTTTGGGGTCACACATTACCTTCAACATCATACAACTTAATCCTTTGATTATATTCTCGGGGCAAGTCATGTAATTGAGCAGGTAGGATGAGAGGGGAAAACCTAGCTTCCATGGTTGCAGTAAGAACTTGAAGTGGTTGTTGGTTAGGAATCACAAGCGGTTTAGTAGAGGCAGCTAAAATTAAATCTTGGAACCTCTTCTCATCAAAGATGATCTCGTTCAAACAAGACTCAAATTTAGTTCTGAACAGAGTTTGCTCAAACTTTGATTCAAAATCAATGTCCTCAATGATGATCACTCCATCTTTGGGCAAAGATATATATCTCTGAAGATACACAACCGGGCTTATTGGATTTTCTTTTCTTTTGTGTACAATCTTCTCAAGATCAGACACAGGGATCACTGCTTCTGGGTCTGGATTTCTCCTGGTATGAATTCTCTTGGGAGCCAAGATTTCTAGCTCAAATTGTTGTATGCTATTGGTCTCTTTATAATGGAGTCACCAGGGTAAATTTGGTCTCAGCCAATAAGGTATTTAATTCACTGTCACCCTCAGGAATCAAATCTGAAGCTTTAAGTCCTTCTTTTCCCAAGGAAGAATTCACTTTCGATCCCCGACAACGGCGCCAGAATATTAGCACTCTGTAAATTTGTTCGGCTGATAAAAAAAATGCCAAAGGTAACCTACCAACCAACTTTTGAGTTAGGCACTAGGATGCTTAGCTCAAAGAGGGATCTCTTGTGTCACTTGGTGTTTCTTTGACAATCAATGGCTAGATTTTGTTTGTTTTTTGGGTTTTTATAATTTTTCTAGCAAGGAAGGGGACGGACACTCAAGGCTATGGAGTTGAATTTCTGAAAATGAATAGAAACATTGACTAGTTAGTAGAACTCTCCAGAGGATAAAGGATAAATGAGATGATGAATCTGAGTTATAAATTCTAATTTGCAGAGTGTAAGAAGAAAAGGGAAAACAAGTAACTACATCAGAGCATTAATGAGATGAATTCTAAATTAGTTAGAAGAAACTTAACATGGTTTAAATTTCTTAAGCCAAGAGCATCATAAGATGAATTCTGGGCCTTTAGACTATCCAATTTAAACAGAAGACAATGCTAATGCAATCAGAAACACGGGAAATACATACAAAGAGAGAAGACAAAACTCATATCACCACCATTAGAATCTTTTCATGGAGACTTCAAAGACTTCTGCATATGTATTCTATTCATCTTAAGAAAATTACATTCATGTTCAAACAACTAAATTGTTCCCTTGCAATTCTACCAACCACCAATACATTTGGAACTCCTAACATTTATACAAGTTCAAGTTCATTTGGTTTAAAACCGATTACAATGCTTGAAATGAAACGTCTCAGTTTTTTAAACTGATTACAATAATTACAAATGACAGTTTCGGTATTGGAACCGATTACAATGATTAACAAGAAAACGTTTGATGATCTGGCTTCTAACTCCTTTGACGCTTAAAATCCTTTCTTTACCACTTGTTCTATTATGGTCTTCAGCCTGATCTGCCATCTTTAGTGACACCTGGACATCATTTATTGGATCCTAGAAAACTGCACTTTGTCTTACCTAGTCGTATTATCTCCTTCCATTGCAAGTCGGAATGGATATCACAATCCATCATTTCTTTGATCAGGATCTCCGAGTCAATGCAATAGGCATATGTCATGACTGGTCATCCAACTTTCACTTCTTTGAACTGATTCAGAATCTCAAAATATTTAATCGAATGTTCAACCAGGGTCGCTCCTTTTAGGTTTTTTTCCATGTTTTCAAACTTGGAGTGATATGTTCTGCACTGAGGGAGGCGAGCGTTGTATTCTTCCTGATCATATAATTTTCCTTTTCCATCCCAAAATGGTGGGGGGTATTTGACAAACAGTTCTTCAAACAAATCTTTAAATTCTTGCACACTTTGCTCCATCTGTTTTGCTTTGGTTTGGACTGATTTCAACAGGTTATGTTTAACAATAACCCTCATGGCCCATATGATTAATGTAGTTCTATCTTTGAATCCAATGGTCTGAAGTTCTGCAGTAGGGATAGAGTTGAGCAGTTTTATGGCATTATGGGCCCACTCTGATGGTTTCTTTGCTAAAGTCTCATTTACAACATGCACTTGCTTCTAGCTGTGATGGAAATTATGTCTTTATCATTGATGAAATTCAAATACACTCTGAACTTGGCAGCTTCAATAGTTATAGAATCCCAGATGATGTGCTTGGCTCCCTATAACAGTCCTTTTCCCCTTAATCTTGTTTTCAGCTTGTCTATCCTTTCCAGTAAGGCTTGATTCTCCTTTTGAAACTGAGCCATTCTTTCATCTTTTTCTTTCATTTCTTGCTTCAACTTATCTATGTTCCCTTTTAGGCCATTGATTTCTCCTTCTTTCAGACTAACTTGTGAAATAACCTGGACAAGTCCTTCGATGTTTGTTTCAAATTCTGTAGTAGAACGTACAACTACAACCCTGCTCAACAACTCTATTTTCTTTTGTGACCATTTCACTTTTTCTTACTCTAGCTGCAACACTTTAGATTTGTAGTCTAATGCCTCTTGACAAAATGCCTCCTTCTCTTGATCTAGAGCAACTAGTTCTATTGTTTGTGGATGATCTATGACAGACATTTTCAGTTTCTTCTTCAAGCTTTGAATTGATTTTTCCTTTTTAGATAATGAGGTTTTCACCCCTTGGGGACCTTCATATTCAAACCTTTTGACCTAAGTCTGCCAAGCTCTATTAGATGCCTTTTTCTGCCTTAATTGTTCTTCCAATTTCATCATATGGGATGACAAATTTGAGTTCTTCAAGCTTAGACTTAAGTAATCTGAGTATAACATGTCATTGGTATGTCTATGGAATTTGACCTTGTTTGGAGCATTGATGTTGTCATACCTTATCTTGATCTCAGATACTTTGTCTTCATCTGCAACTGCTATATTAAATGTCCTCTTCTCAATATCTCTCAATGTGAACAAAGAATATTTATATTGGGAAATATTTTCTACCTGAGGGATTAAATCCCTCATCTCACTCAGAGCAATATTCCCCCTCTCAACATACTGTTTTACCAAATCTTCTTTAAATTGATACATTGCTTCATATGTCTTGTCAAAGATGTATTTTCTGCTGCTAAAAGTTATGGAGTTGCCTTCACTTTGGAGTTGGATTTCCTTTTCAACTTCAACAGTTCTTGTACCAATCTCCACCATATCAAGATTTACTTGTTCTTTGGGCTCTTCCTCCTCCAAATTTACAATCTGTGGAGACTGTGTAATTTTCATCTTCATTGGAGAAATATGATGATCACTGGTGCCCATGGCCTCTGAACTGCTTCTCTTGCTGTAAACACTTACCTTGGGGACTTTGAATATCAATTTCTGAGGAGCTCGTTGTTTTTTACTCTGTTTCAAGGTTTCCTCCACTTGCTGCATTTGAGTTGGTTGGAAGATTGCTTCCATATCAACACAGACTTCTAGGTTTTCCAGTTTATCAAAACCCTCAACATGTTCATGGTCATAAGGGGCATGTTTTTTCATCAATCTTCTATTGGATATGATTTGGTGTGGGTCATATCTTCTCCCCTGTAGCTATGCAAAACCAAACTCTTTGAGCTTTGCTTGAATCTAAGATAAACAAAATCTGGCTTTGACAATAAAAGGGCCAATGATAAAGGAAACTTGAGTTTGGAGGCTTTGTGCAACTTCAAGAAATGCTTTGTCTCAGATATAATTCTTTGCCTAATGAATTCAAGGGAAAAGACTCCGGGGGTCAGAAAAATAGGCAATAGATAAGGGGATTCATGTCAACCATAAACCCAGATCACTGTTGAATGCATGAATAGTACCCAGTTCCCCACTTTGTTTTCTGGATTTGGCTATAAATAGCTCCTCATGTCATCCAGAACTCTAGGTAAGATGGTGTTGACTATTAAATTGTAAACCATGGACATGACTTTATTGATGAAAATGAGCAATGAAATCCTTTTACATTCAGTTCATATGAATGTTGCTTAAGGAAATTCTCTCTTATTGGTCTCTATGAAAATCTTAAACATATAGGTGTAGTATCTGAAATTCCTTAGAGAACTAAAATTTACCAATTGCTAAATGATATTATTAGCTACGAATTGATCAAAATTGATACAGACTCACAAACCCGACTCTGACATAAAAAAAAATCAACAAGAAACCAAGTATGGATTCGACTACATATTTGTCATTATCGAGACCTAATACCTGACTCAAAATGGAATAGACCCATTGGACTTCAATAACCATTATACTCACATTCATTGGCAAAGACATACTCTCTAAAAAATGTTATGGTTTGACAATTGTCTGCAAGAACAGATCTCTAACTTCTGATGGACACTCTCTGTATAACCTAATTAGCTTTTCTTCATTGAAAGGTTCAGACACTACAGAGAAAGACTCAGGTATACTGTGGGCATCTCAAATTGACATACTCTCTATTCTACACATGACTTCGGGCCCCTGTTTATTTATGACGACTATTTCTTCCTGTGAATACTGCTCTGTGCACCAACCTATAAATTCGGGAAAAGGGAAAGCGACTTTGATAGCATACATGACTATGGAGGCTTGGACTTCTTCAAGGAATGGTATACGCCTTCCTACATTATCGGACATATTGCTTCAGAACATAAAGATGGGTGAAATGGTGATTTCGGTGTCAAAAACATCTGAATCTCGGTCAATTAGGGCTTCTTCATTTGACACAGGGTCTTGCTTTGTTACTGAAGTTATGATAGGGTCCATGGCAGCGATGAAAAATACCTGGAAATGAGCAAAAATGGCATGAACTTGGTGTACTGTTGAGATGCAGTCGAACAAGGGTGGTCACGCCAACTTTGAAACGTTCCAGTAGTTTGAAAAATAATAAAATAAATAACGAGTTCACTTTATATACTTTTTCAATTTCGAGGGCACGAGGAAGTGGTTTGGGGAAACCTGCTTCTCGCCCCAAAATGCACACGGTGGCGCCACATGGTCCCGAATGAAAACCACAGTTTACTTTTCGGCCCGCTTTTGGGAATTATCCTCCGTGCAACTCCTCTCCCCGAAATGATCCTCGATAGTCAATCTAGAGAGCTCACTATCTGCGAGGTATCGAGTCCCATTACCTTAGCACCCCACCAGATTTAGCCCCTTCCTGCAAGATTTTGTCGTTCCCTTGATTTATCAGACTTACAAACCAATTTAGCGCCTCGCTAAGTCCTGAAATCTTGTTTTCACACACAAAAAAAAAATAATGGTGATAACACTTTCCTTTTCAGGATCTTGACAATGCCTTGTTTTATGATTCAGAGAAGGAAGAAAAAATGGAATCCTCAGGCAAGGTAGATATTCCTTGTTGTACAGTTGAAGATGTGGGGACAACTCATGAGGATGAAACAATGATGCATTTTGAAGACACCCAAGTCCTCGAAGCTCCTACACAAGAAGAAATAAACATGGTGACTCACTTTCCTTTCCAAAATTTTGATGATTCTTTACTTTATGATTTGGAAAGTGAAGAGGAGCTAGATGAGCCTTTAAATGTTTTAAATCGTTCATGTTATGATACAGATAGTGACATGATTGATAATATTGATGAGTTCATACATGTTGGGAGACATAAATGGGATGTAGTTGGTTATGATGTGGACCCTATTTACGACATTGAGAATCATTTCCAGGTATTGTCTTTATAACTATTATTATCACTGAAATTTCGTCCGCAAATGGTTACAAGAATCCAGCATCATCAAACAGTTATGAGGTCACCCATGGACCAAAATTACCACAAAAGCATTTCCAAAAAGGGTCAAAAGCTATACAACCAGTGATAAAATTAAAGTTTGCTATGACTATAGAGGGCGTGCATGCACATGCGCAAAACAGAAACGCAGGAAAAGCGCACATGCACCCGATGCACGACTGTGGTCTCTAAAAGCCGCGCACATCTGAGAACAATGAATTTATGAGATTGGTCGGCCTCCCACCCACTTCTGGTTCAGATTCCAAGTTGACTTGACACTCAAATCTGGACTGGATCCAACTAGGTGGCTGGTCAAAGACCTAGAAATGCCCTAATTAGACTCTTTTCACACTACAAGTTGGTTGCACAATACCTCAAAGAGGTGCTATAAAACAAGGCCATGGGTGCACTTCATTTTTAAGGAATTCAATAGCAAAGTTATGCTGCTACTATTCTCTTGAGGAATCCTCTATTCTCATCAAGAGTATACTAGCACCATTACATTGGGCAATCCATCTCACCCCTTGAGTGGATTAGCTTGGAATTCTTTCACCATTTTCATTCAAAGTTGTAAGAAGAGCTTATTTGTGGGGGTCCAAGAGCCCTCCCTTAGAGGAAGAAGGGACTCATAGTCCTCTTTCTTCTTGGTGTTTTCTTTCACTGATATAAACTTTACCATTGGTGACATGAGTCTCATTGTTTCTTTTGTTCTTATGTCCCTATACTCACTAGTTTACTTGTTATTTTATTTCTTAGTTTATTTCTTAGTTGTTCTTTTATATTTCTTTCTCTAACCCTGTTCCTTACAGCTGTCCTTCTTAGCAAACCCAACTAAGCTTGTAAGCACCTCTGTTTTGCTCACTAAGGTGACGAAGGAGGCGCAACAGATTGGCGACTCCACTGGGGAAAGGTATCAATTTCCTACCCCATTTGGGTTTTTATAGCTCTTCTTTTGGTTTATTTAACCTGCAGGTGCATTAACCGGCCCAAGCTGACTTACAAAACATCCAATTCCAAGTTGAATTGAGAGAATTCCATATGGAATTTTCTTCATGGCCGTGTGTCTGTTGTGCACTGGTTTGTTGGCCCACAGACGTGCATCGTGCGCACATGCGCCTAAGTCACAGTGTTGTTCTACGCACTTGGGCCCAAAAGCTCGTTTCGGTCTGCGCACAGGCACTCAGTGCGCCTCTGTCTACACTGAGACCTGTGCAAAAAAAATACACATTGTAAGGTTTTTGTGATTTGGGGAAGGCCCCTAACCTTCTTAGAAGTGATTTCATGCATGTTGTGAGCTGCACCACACTTAATTCCCTCTTCATATAAAGGGATTAGTCAAAACACATAGGCACTTAGGGGGTTTAAAATCATTATTTTCTTTTTGATTTCATTTTCCCACATGGATGGCTTGCTTTGAATAAAAGTATAAGTTGGAATCATTTGTAATCACATAAAAATTTCATTGGGACTAGAAATTGGATAACAATTGCTTAGTATGCTCTTCTCTCGCCCTTCCAAGCGACCTTGAGAATCAGAAAAAGATTGTAGGACGATTTCATCTCCCTTAAAACGACTAAAACATTTAGGAAAGGACAACAGCCCCTCTTGGGACTCCTCATAGTTTATTTTTCAATCACATCTTAAGATTGTAACGGGCCCATCCATGCCCACATGCTACAAAGATAGGATAGTGTTGAAATTTACTTTCTTAGATTAAAACACTAGGGAAGTTTAAAAGTTTTGTAACGGGCCCATACATGCCCACATGATCACAATCTATGATAGTTTCAAAGTTTTTCTTAGATTAAATCACAATAGGGAGTTAAAGGAATAGTAAAGGACCCACATGTCCACGTGCTAGTTTCCTAGGGACTTTTGAATTACGCAAGGTTGTACCAAAGGCACTTAGTTAATTAGGTAATCAACACTTGTAAGGACCAAGCGAAGTCCACATGCAGCAAGGTGACACCTAATTCATTAAAACATTGGCACACTGTCACTCATTCACACACAAAAGTCACTTATCACTCACATAGTTTCTTCTCGAAACATGGAGTTCAAAGTAAGTTTCCTCCAAATAGATTCCGAAATACCCCACCCTTTTCTTGACGAAACTATCCACTCCCATTTAATTTCAACGAGGTTGGTTCACACCCCCAATCTCTCAAACAACCACATCTAAATTTTTTCTAAAAAACTCACTAACTTTTCCTCCATAGGAGGTGCCAAAAGAAATTTTTTAGTCTAGGTAGGATTTTGAGAATAGGCATCCAAATAACTCCCCGTTATCTGGTTCTCACATTGTCAAAACAATAGAAGTTGTCAAATAGAGAACTGAAAATCCTCCAAGTCAAGTGTTCCTA
>JASDQU010365508.1:0-10025 GCA_032191745.1 Picea mariana
TGTCCAAGGAAGATCTTGCCCGGTCACTGCCAAACCTCAAGTCCCAAAATGTAATGCATTGGCCCGATATCCTTGATCTCAAATTCTGATGCCAAGTCTGACTTGCATCCTGCAATCAACCTCTCTACACCTGTCAGAATGAGATCATCCACATACAACACCAAGATAAGGACCTCGGGTCCAACCAACAAGTATAGCTTGGGATCTGCCTCACTCTTGGTGAATCCCATGCCTTGCAAATAGTTGTCGATCCTGGAGTACCGGGCCCTAGGTGCTTGTGAGATGCCCTATCTTAGGTCTCCTGTTTGTGAATGCTTCCTTCGATGTTCTATCCTCCAGTATCTGGTGTGGGCTCTTGTTCTGCAAATACATAGCTGTGTTGCATCCCTCGGCCCACAAAAACAAAGGAAAACTCTGATCATGGATCATGGCCTTCGCCGCACTAACGATAGACTTGTTCTTCCTCTCTGCAACCCCATTCTGCTACGGGTTGTAGGCCACTGTCTTCCCCCTCTTGATCCTTTCCTCCTTGTAGAAATCAGTGAACTCATTGGAGGTGTAGTCCTCAACACCTTGATCTTCCTTCCTGTCATGTTCTCCACCTGAGCTTTGAACTCTCTAAAATGAATGAAGACCTCATCCTTGGTCTTCATGAAGTAGATCCAGGTCTTCCTGGAGAAGTCATCAATGATGGTCACATAATAGGATGCGCCTTTCACTGAAGCAACTGGCATAGGCCCAACAACATCAGAATGTACCGGATCCAAAATGCCTTTGGATCGAGTCTCACTACTAGGAAACGATGCCTTGACATTCTTGCCAAGAGCACAACCTCCATACACCCCTTGATGATTCAGACTGAAGTTTGGAAGCCCAATGACCATCTGCCTCAATAATGGTAGAGATCTGTGATGGAGATGCCCCATCCTCCTATGCCACATCTCGCACATGCTCTCACTGGCTTGCATCAACGCCTGAAGAGGCTGGCCCTGAAGACTATATAGGTTCCCATCCTGGACTCCAATCCTTAAAGCAGTGTTTGGACTATCTCCCTTTGTGCGAATGAATACCTGCCCCCTCTGGAAGTTAACCTCATAACCTTTTTCCTCCACGACTGAGATGGACAACAGGTTCTTCTTCAGGCCAAGTACATACAGTACCTGTTGTGCATCAAAGGATCCTCATGACTTAAGTTGGAACTGCACTATTCTCTGACCCCTCACTAGATACTTCGCATTGTTTCCAAGTTGTATGTGGAGCTCTGGGTCCTCCTTTGATAAACTGCTGAACAACTCTCTAGCCTCTATCATGTGGCGAGATGTGACACTGTCCAAGTACCATGCATTGCTGGGAGTATTGCTGGTAGAAAGACAAGACACGAATGAAAAATCACTCTCGAAATTTGATGCAAGTTCGTTCAATTGTGTCTCTGCGGTTGCTGCAACTATTTGCGACTTGCCTTTCTTTCTTTGTGGACACTGAGAGGCAAAGTGGCCATTCTTGTGGCAAATGTAGCATTTTATCTTGCTCATGTCTCTCTTCTTCCTAGACTGTTGCCCCTCTCCTTGACTTTTACCCTTCTTGACAAAAACTTTCCCCTTGCCTTTCTTGGTTTTGCTAACAAGGGCTAAGTTTTCATCTCCTCCACCTCCTTCTTGCTTGCTGGATCTGGACTCCTTCCGAGTCTCCTCCTGAATGCAGTCATCCCAAAGTCTCTCCCACTTGGGAAGGTGCTCCCGGGCACAAATGCCCATGATGAATGGTTCCCATGTCTTGGTGAATCCATTCAGACCAACATTTACTAGCTCTGCATCTAATACAACCTCTCCAATAGCTGCAAGCTGGTCACAGATCCATGTGATCCTCATAAGGTAGCTGGTCACATTGTCGGAGTGGGTCATTTTGCATTCTCTGAGCTTGGCTTTGACAATCATCTTCCGAATCTTGTCATCCTTTGGAAAAGTGATACTAGGGCATCAAACATCTCTTTGGAACTGGCCTTCTCTGACACATGTGGGATCAGATGATCCTGGATAGCTTCTAGGATCACCCTCTGTGCCTTTATGTATTTCTTCTTCAACGTTGCGTTGCAGTTTGTGTTGGTGCCGAAGTTGGAATACCACTGGTTACAACATCCCACAAATCTTGCTCCTTGATGAGCAGTATCAGTCTTGCCTTCCAAGGCAGAAAATTCGAAACCCTATCAAGTTGATCCTCAACCTTCACACTGATGATTGACATGGCTGTCCTAAGCTTTGTTCTTCAAGCTCGCTGAAATAATCTGCACTGTATAAACTAGATCTGCTTTTCCCTCAGAGCAAGAGCTCCGATACCATGTTAATTTCTCTAAAACCAACTATCTAAGCAAAACTAGAAAAGAAAAACGCACAGTACAAATATATTTTCTGGTCTTCTAAATCAGTTCATCATTAAATATCATCAAAACTTACAAGAACTCCCTGACAGGGAAAATGGCTTAGAGGAAATTACAGTAAAAATCAACAAACCTGATTTTTATTCCAACGTCTTGAAAATTGTGCCCAACACTTTCGAGACTCTGCTGTTTGGTTTGTACGACCTGTACAAACTTGCAGGCTATTGGAAAACACTTTTGCAGGCTCACACGTGTGGTACGACCCTCTTTACTGGTCGCACATGCGAATCCGTACGGTTCATATGATTGTATGAACGACTTGTACAAACTATCCTTTGCGTTCTGCTGGCTGCCATGTACAACCCACTGTTGCGTCTTCCTCTCTTGCCAAATCCTAAAATCGAAGTCCTTCTTGATTTCTGTTACTCACATGCTTGTGAATAATTACTGGGTCTTTGTCCTTTGCCCTCTCTGTCTTTTATAACTTTGACTTGAGCCAAATCCCTAATCTCAACTGTCAAGATCTAACTGTGAGATCAATGGCTCTCTTTTAATTAAATCACGAAGTGACCCAACTTAGTTACTTCATTAATTAAAAATCACTTTAATAAAAGACGTTCACTTTGTTAATTAATTATTAAAGTGAACTCTAGAAAAAGCATAAGGTACATTTAATGACGATTTCCACAAGTAGACACCCTTGTGGAAATACTTGTCTGAGCTACAAACACTAACACTCCTCAAAGGGGTGCATCATAAAAAAACATTATTTTATTGTGATTTGATCTTGTCTAAGAAGGAAAATCATTCTTTTATTGTCAAAGCACATTAAAAAAATATTATCTTTCTCAAGTTTGTTGGAGCAAATGGTTTTTACCCATGGTTTTTGTAAATGGTTTAGGGCTTAATATGTAATTGGGTTCAATGATGAAAATTTAGTCAATATTGCCACTCTCGGACTCAGCGAAGACTTGGCTAGCCTAGGAATCAACAAGACTTGGTGACTTAGGAAAGACTCGACAAAGATTGGGCTAATACAAAAAAACCTTAAAATATAGTAAATTATTTGCGCAAAAAATATGGCAAGTTTGATGGCAAGTATGGCGAGTTTCCCACGAGTTTGGCAAGTGGTGAGTAAGTCGAATGATGGAGGACGTTTTTGAATGTAATGAAAGTTAAAAGTTATAGAATGGTGGTTTTGTTGATGAATGTGATGAATGGATTTAAAATGTATGTTATAACATACATGCTTTGAATGGATGTAAGGTAGAGTGCAAGTTATGTATGTTTTAATGTTAGTAAAAATTGTCTTCTAACAACTAGGCTACACAACTTGTTAAGCCAAAAACACTTCAACACACATGAAAGTGCCTATTTGGAGAACTATCTCTATTTTCAAGACCCTTGTTTTTTTGTCAATTTCAATAAACTTGGCTATTTTGAAGTTTGCTTGTTATTTTCATTTTGTTGTATTTGTGTTTTGTTCCCTTGCAGGATGATGTTTGAGGAGGCTAGTTATAAATTAATTCTGGAGCTAAAGTGTGTTTTTTTGATAATATTACCTTTAACCTTGTTTGGTATGCATGTTCTACAGATAGAATTGTATAACAACATAGTAGATAAGAAAGGGGAAGAAGGCGTGGAAGTGGCTTTGAAGGAATATGATGCAGCAAGAGGAGAAAATGACCAAGCAACTGAGACTACTATCGGCAGTAAAGTTTCAGCTGCTCTCATAAATAAGGTATACATGCTTGTGTTTATATTGTATTTTTTGTCTGAATTAGTTTAAGTCTTATGGCTAGGTTGATTAGTTTCTTACCAGAAATCTGTTTTACCTAGCACTGTAAGTACTCACCTTGCATTCCTTGTTAGTTAAGGTTCCCTACTTTTCAAGAGAAATAGGACCCATGAATACAAGTGGAACCTCATTTAGTGCGAAGCATCTTCATGATATGATTTAAACTTCCCCAATTTTTATAGAAATGAAACCACCTATGAAAGTGGAGCTTACTTTATCGTGTAACATCTTCATGAACATTTATAATTTGTGTTATATAACAAGGGATATAAATTGATATTGAAACAATTATAGTGGTGAATACTTTTTCTGAATTTCATACATTTGGTAGTACATTTAAGTATACTTTTTAGAGAAAGGGGATCCATGAATACGAGGACCTAATTTATAGTGAAGAATCTTAATGCTATGAGTTAAGCTTCATAACATATTTTTGGAAATGGGGCCCACCAATGAAAGTGGAGCCTACTTTAGCATGGAATATCTTATTGAACATTTATAAATTGGGTTATATAAGAAGGGCATAAAGAGATTGTGAAAGAAATAGTATAATTTATTACCTTAAATATTCCATTTATATGTAGTACTCCCATGAAGAAATGATTAATTGACCTACCAATATTGTGTTTGTTTCTTTTGATGCACAATTTGCATGAAAGGATGGTTATATCTCAAGTTATGTTCCATTGAGTTTGGTGATGAGGGAACAAGTTTTGGGGACTGTTCGAAGGTACCCTCAATCTTATAGGGGAAATGCAAATGATATCAAGAAAAATATTAGAACTCTAAAAACATATATTTTTGAACATAAGACTATGCTACAACTCAATAAAAGTAGCAATTCTTAAATCATAGATATGAAAGACCTTGTTTGCATCGATATTAAAATCCCGCAAAGAGTAGTGTTGAGATAAGGTACACGAACCTATCAAGCATGGGTGAAAAAGATGTTGTTGCGATTATCCCTCATCACTAAAACATACTATATAGTATTTCAACATGCATTGCATAGATGATATTTGTCATGGTCTGATTGTCGAATAGTGAGTGAATATTTTTCTTGAAAAATCGTGTGACATAGGTGTCAGTTTGGATAGGGGCATCCATACATCTTTGAAACTATCATGGGACATCTCACAAACTTCCTTGGGAAGAATGTACAAGGGATGTGGGGGATGTTGCTCATGTTCTTGGAGATGTCCCCTTCCAAATGAGGACTTCTCCTTATAGTCTCCAAGTCCCCGCTAACTTGGAAATGCACGGGACATGTCACTGAAGGGCAGGGAAGAATTCACTTGCAACTTTGATCTCAAGTCTTTTGCTCAAATATTTATAGAGGATACATAATTTTCTACTTTCTTGACCACTATTAGAATGATTCTTCTTACTGTTTTGTCACTAAACTACAATATTTCTCCAGATGAATCTCTAGCCTCTCTCAACTCTATTTTCTTATATATTTATCTTTATATTTTATCATTTTACAAAAAGACATAATTTTCTACTCTTGATCACCATAAGAATGATTCTACTTGCAATTTTGTAACTAATCTACAATATTTCCCCAGATACATCTCTAACCTCTCACAACTATATTTTCTTATATATTTATGTTTATATTTTATCATTTTACAAAAAGACAAAATCCGATTTGTAAAGAGGTCCATGAAAAGGGCATCCAAACAATCATACTCTTACCATACCATTTGGCTTATTCCCATCATTTTGATTGTGCTTTGGATTCACATCAATTCAAAGGCTCTGCATGATGACACTAGAGGTCTCCTCGGGTTATCTTCCCTTGCTCCTTAGAGTGAGAATCTGAATAACTAGCTCGTGCTTGCTTAGCTTTGTCTCAACAAATTGTTTGAAAGTGTTATATTGCGTCTCTTTCTTTATTTTCTTATCAACTAGGAATTGACACTAGCTTCCACCAAGACATCTCTGTTTCTATCCTACTTACCCTTAATGTGCTCAAAATTCCCAGGAAAATACAACAACGTGTGCTTGCTACAAATTATATTTCCTATATACAATAACTATCACCTTATTTATGACTTGTTTTGTCCTATGATGATTGCAAGAATGCAAAGAAAAAAGCAGGAGAAAGAGAGGAAATAAGGCTTGTATTAGCAAGAAAGATTCAAATTTCCCAAACGGGGTACAATTGTTTTTAAAGGTGACACCTTCATTACCTAAGTGCCAAGCTTCTAATTCTTTCAAATAAAATGTACATCTAACTAAATCACACATCACAATTTATTTGTTTACAATAAACCTAAGCTAAATATTAGACCATTATCTTGTCTCGCCCCCTATTTATGGTCACAATGACATTTATGTCATATTTTCACAATCCCAGAGAATTAGGTTTTGTCTCCCTTAATATGTGTTACCTCACAAACTAGCACCTTTAGATTAAAGTGCAAAATATTGGTACTAGCCTATGGGCAACTAAGAGGGAGGCCAATGTCACCTCACCAACCCTCTTCACACTTTAGGTTGGCTCTTTTCCAACTCAAGGGGAGCTTTGCTGAGGTCTAAGTTGCACGAAATGCAGAAACGTGTACAAGTTTTCGAAATGGGAACGCTTGGAAATGTAACCTCCCCAAAATGGGTATGTGGAGGAAACACGGTATATATAAAAAATAAAAATAAAGATATATAGTTTTATTTAAATAACACTATCTTGCAAGAAAATAAGAATGATACACATAAATGACATTTTAGAAGGAGATCCTTGTCTATTTTAGCTTCATAGATGATTACATGATGCAAAATCCCATCGCTAGTGGTTTTGACTAATGCCAATCCCATACCCTCATACATGATAGAATCCAGTGGAAATGCTACCCTCCTGCCAATCCTAAAATCTTGAAAATTATTAATTTTGTTGAGCTTTGAATGGGATATGAAATTCTACTTTCTCCATATGAAGTTCGATGAGGTTGGAACCACTCTCAAACATAGTGAAACAATTAATGGTAATGTTAAAAATTCAAGTAAAAGTGTACATTCTCCTTTATCTTACCTTTAAAGGTAAGATAAAGGAGAATGCCAACTTTTACTTCAAGAATTTAATATTACCATTAATTAACAAGGTCACAAACTCCTCAAAGCTCAATCCCCTATCTTTGTTTTGTCTTAGAGGGTCGTTGGCACAAACAAGGCGACATTTTCCTATGGGTCCCATGCCCTTCTCGGGCACTTAGGTCAGCCTAGAAACTTCCAAAAAGTGCTTGAAACGTCACTAAAAATGACTGAAACGCCTTGGAAACGTCGTCAGTCATATGGTACGGTACGTTTGACGGCATTTCCAGGCGTTTCATGTACTAGTACGCCAGCTGAGGGGGGGGGGGGTGCATTTCTTGCAACATAAGCTGAGGTAGGGTTGCTAAAGCTTAGGCAATAAGAACTCAAGGTGAAATGAAGAGTGGCTTTAGCAAAACAAGTGTTGTGATATAGAAAATATTAAGGTGATGGGAGGATCAAGACTAGTGTCAAATCCATTAGATATATGGAATCTATAAGGTCATGACTTTATGAGCTACATTTTCAAGTAATAAGGCAATGCTATAGCCCAAATGAACAAATAACAGCATTATTATATGGCTGTTTATGAATGAAGAAATTTGATTTCAAAGGCCCTAATGAAGGAACACAACGAATGAGCATGAGGGTAAGTTTGCAACTTAGAAAATGTAAATTCTAGCAAGTTCTAATTAAGAAGGCATAACATTCATTAGCACTTTCCAGCAGCAAACATAAAGATTCCTAAAGGAAAATCAATCACAATTAACTCTGCTACATAACTCCTTTAAATAAAGAATAGAGTCGCCATATTTAATCTCTCATGAGACACTTGAAGAAATGGTATTTCCAGCTTCCTTCCATATTCAGCAAATTAACATCCAAAAAGTAAAAGCCTCAAGCTTTCCATATCCTTCAAGATATTTAACAAATGCTCCAGGGGGAGGGCTCCCCAAATCCAACCATACTTAAATGGAGAGGGAAACCCTTATATAGATTTGAACTCAACTCCTTTTGCAATAAACAATTAATTGTTTTCCTAGATCCATTAGTTCTCCAAGGAATACAATAAAATGTAATGCTTTCTATATCCTTCAAGATATTCAACAAATTCTCAAGTGGGAGGGCGCTCCCTCAATCCAACCATTCTCAAATGGAGAGGGAAAACCCTTATATAGGTTTGAACTCCACTCCTTTTACAATAAACGATTAATTGTTTTCCTAGATCCATTAGTTCTCCAAGGAATATAATAAAATATTACATTTCTTGTTAATTTTGTAGCTGGAAAGGTGTCTAAGCATTAGCCTAAGTGTCCATGCATGCTTAAGGACACTAAATTAAATACTCAGATCAATATTTAATTATATCCTAAGTTTTAACTTAGGAAAAGCATAAAAATCACTTTAATGATTTTATTGGCTTTGTTTTCACTCAGATTTCTAAAGTGAAATTAATAATTCACTTAAAGTGAATTTCTAGAGGCTCCTATATGACTCTTGGAAAAGTGAGTTAGACTGGTAAAAGGAGGTTGAGGGTGAGGACACAAGACACATTTGTCTTGAGCTGAAGAAGAGGGCGCTGGCTGAGGAAGAGGAGGTTGATTTTGCAGCTGAGTGTGAGGGTGACTTAGATGGGCAAAAGTGTTAATGTTTAAGCCATTATTATAGATGTTTGCATTTCATTAGATAACAATAGCATAATCCAAGATCACTAAGAAATACACAATCACAAGAGACACAACATTTATCCTGGGAAACCCTCTAGGGGAAGAAAACCTAGCAAAACTTCCTTAATATAGATAGCCGATACAATGCCAAGAGATCTCTTAAGCTAATACAGAAAGTCCTCTCCCAAATATGCGCCACTCTCTCTCTCCTTCTTCTCCGGTAGCAGATCTGAACTTGTCTCTCAAAATTAGCAAGTGAGTTGTGTCTAAGTGAGGCGCTAGCCTCCTTTATTTATAAAAGTTTGGCACGTGTGAAGTGTCTCTTCACTGGCAGAGCCGACTTCTCAAACTGGGTGGGTAAACCCACCTTTATTATATTTCTGGGCCTCTTTAATATCTGCTAGGGCCGACTTCTTATTCTGCCTATTACAATTGTCTTTTGGCCAATCCGCAAAAGGGGATTTGGTCCTATTACAATAATCGACATGATCAATCCACAATGGGGATTGATCCTAGGAATAATATATCAATAATAATAAGAATACTCTTTGCAGTTACATTATTTCAACACTCCCCCTTAACAAGAAGGGTATTCTTCAGCAACATCATGCGAGAGAGAGGATAACATCATCAACAACATCAAGTGGGTGAGAGGACAACATCATCAATATCATCTTGGAACACTGACTGGCATATCTATAAATCATCGTAAGTTTTCTTCATCGACAACATCGTCATTCTCAAAGGAATGCCATCATCATCTGCATCAATATGTGTTAGTATAAAAAACTGATACATCATCATCATCACAGCACAAGGCTGGCTCATCATAATACAAAACTGGCTTTACGTCACAGCTGTCAAGCTGGAAGCTCAGTACTTGTCTCATCTCAATGTCTTGCTTTACGTCATAGCACTCAAGCTGGAAGCAAGATACTCGTCTTGCTTTACGTCACAACCATCCGGTTGGAAGCAGGATACTAGATTGGCTTTACGTCACAGCCATCCAGCCATAAGCTCAGTGCTAGTCTCATCATATCATCTTGCTTTATGTCTGACAACTAGGTCAGAAGCAAGGAACATCTCATCTTTCTTTACGTTTGACAACTAGGTCAGAAGCAAGGAACATCTCTTCTTGCTTTATGTCTGACAACTC
>JASDQU010365510.1:0-11594 GCA_032191745.1 Picea mariana
GATAAACATTGACTTCGTCAATATTTATTGCCATAATTGCTTATTTAAATATCAGATAGTCTTATGAAGTACTAACCCATTGAATTATAGCTTGCATATATTGGTTTGTTGTTGCTTTGTTCCAGGCAGGTGTTTTCTTTTGGGTCTTCACTTCATTATTGGCTGTTTAGCCGAGACTATCAGTTTTGGTGGTGACCTGTGAAGGGGGAACTTTACCTTTGTCCTTTAAACTTTTGCCTCTTCAAAACTCCAGGTTACCGGGGACGTCTCCCCTGGGCCTGACCTCCCTAAAGAGAAAGAACCTCCCCATCGTGGTGACATTGGGTGGGATAGGTTCCTGTTACGACAGTTTGACCTCCATCTTATAGCCATTTGACCTAGCTACAAACTGTGCGATAACAGGGAGAATGTCAACCACCAAGGTGAAGCAAGGAAAAAGGCATAATGTCCAACCATATATCATGAAATCTAGAGCAATCTAAGATACAACATACTCAACTGGCTTAAATATTGAAATGATGCTCACCATAATACTGACTTGTACCTCATGGAGCAAGGCCCACTGCCTTCCAGAAGCCATCTGATGTGGTGGATGCCATCTGGAAATCTGTGGTCATCTATGGCGGTGAGAGGAGTTTCCATCTGTGCAGAAGGGTATTGTTGGTCATGTAATCTCTTGGCACTCCATATCTGCAACCTAAGGGCCTCAAGACATAATCTCCTTAGTTATCCACGAAATGGGGATAATAGTGCGCACTAGTTATTTCATCCAATAACCCTTAAAGAGGGCGAAAATTTCAGACCACCACTTGTGTGTGATGTGTTATGATGAAAATGAATGTCACTTTATGTCTATTTATACCAAAGTTATGACCTTTAATTATTTTAGGTCAAAATATCAAGGTTGACCTAGCCAGTTTACTCAAAAATTACATTTTTAACAAAATAAATTCAATTTGCTTCTAAATAGGCCTCCAAAGGTGACGTCATGCCCTCCTAGGGTGACGTTGGGCCTCAAGTGTGGGACATCGGGCAAAGGAGATGAAATGTTGGGCCTCCAAAGGCCTAAAATTTTCCCACACGTGCCAATAGCTTCATGAATGCCTCCAAGGTGACAACCCCAGCTAACAAGTGACGTCTAGGGCTGCAAAGGTGACGTCCAAGGCCTTCCAAAGCCAACATTCAGGTGAGAGGAGCATTGGACCTTAGGTCTAGGTCTTCCACAGTGCCTCCAAAGGCAACATCCTTCCTTCATCTGGTGCATGCCTTCAATCTCTTCTTACCCCTAGATGGGGTTTCAGTATCCATCTATCGGCTTTGAGCCCCCATGAAGGTCTGAGCTAATCATTCCCTCATGTGTACCTATCCATCGGGAAAGGTCCTGCAGAAACAACAAGTACACCCTCCAAGGGTTCATAAGTCACAAGGATCATAGTATGTAAATCACATCTAATAATTAAATTACCCAAACATGTGCATCAAACCCCCCTTAACCCCAAACAAATGCTCAAAGACATTATGCAATTTGACAAGTTAGGTTTGGAGAGGGTCTCAGGGTATCTGAATGGGCTAACCTCTCTTAAGATTGGGGTGTTTCCCAGGTGGAGTCTAGTCCAAGTCATGTAAGTGTATGAGGTGGCATGGGATAAATATTTGGGCATGGGGTGCATGCGATAATAGGGAAATGTAGAGTCTTACCTGTGGGTGCCTTTATGGAGGGAGAGTTGCACCTTGTCATGGATGCAATTGTTTCCTAGCCCAATCATTTCCATTTATTCTTAGCTTTATTTCTTTTGATCTTTTTCTCTTGTGCTTCAAGGGAATAGTTGAGGGCCATTGTCCTAGCTTGATGACTAGAGGTGGCAGCGTTATCCACAAACATTTCACAGAAATGAGAAGGTTGGCTCGTAATGAGACCCCCTTTCTCTTGGCTATGCCACCAAGAGCCACTACACTGGTTTGGTGACCAAATAGGTGGTAATGCCATACCGCTACATGCCCATGGTCATAATAGGTCAGCTCATGATGAGACCTCCTATCCATCAACTAATACCTTGAGTGTTTATGTTATCTTATGGGTCCCCTTTTCTTACTGAGAAGATTTTCACTGCTTTCTCGGGGATCCCTGGGCAAAGCATCTCGAAGGTTTCAAAATTGGCTTTTAACTCTTTCCAGCTACTTTTACCCTCTTGGCCTTTAACCCCTTCATCCCACAAGGTAAGGTACAACCCTTCCTAGTGTAGCCAATCCCAATGCCCAAACAAGGATAGGGGAGATGGGAGAAATAACGATGGAAAGTGGTAAGTATGGAGGGAACGGACGATGACTTTTCACAGATCCACCCAATAGCAACCCATCCTAAAGGGAAATCAACTTACTAGGGCACTGTGTCACCCTTCCAGGTATGAACGAGGCAAAGGGCATAATTTCAAAGAAAACATCATGAAATGAAGAAGGATTCAATACAACATGTTCAAGTGCTTCAAAAATCAGAGTGATACATACCATGATACCCGGACTCATTACCTCATGGAGCAAGACTCACTGCTACTTCAGGACCAGGCTGGTGTGATGGATATTGTTGGTGGTGATACGTGGACTACACTGAAGAAAAGAGGGGCCCTCCGGAGCCATGCTTAAGTTGTCTGGCTCTCAGTACTCCATTTCTAGGACCTATGGGCCTCGAGACGTGATCTCCTTAGTTATCCCTAGGCTAGGGGATAATAGTCTTGACTCTCCACATTAATACCAGCCCGATCACCTCACTGCTTGCCACTAGAACACACTCCCGCAGGTGCTAGCAAGATACTTAATTACATTATGTCCTAAGACACTTAATTCTAATTGCTAATAAATACCATGAGAGGACCATTAGACTGCATTGACACAATAAACTAGAACCATTTCAGCTTCTATTTTAATTTCCAGATTTAATTTTTAAATTGTTAGTACATAAAACAAAAGATACTCTAACATCACAAATGAGAATAATTAGCTTAAATGAAAACAAGTTCCCTGAAACCTAATAGAGTTCTATGATAGTTTAAATATAATTTTATGTTTTAAGTTCTACCGTAACATATCCTTCTAAGATGAGCATGTATGTTATTTATGAGAACTTCCAATTTGAAGGTAGTCTCTTTGGTCCTTTCACAAACACACTACTGACCAAAACCCATTCTAAAAGCACCTCCAGTACAAGCTTCATGTTTTTTCTCTTTCAGATAGATCTGAAAATAGCTTCCCAATATACTTTGCTGTAATGCACTCACTTTTCCAGGCAAACTTTCAATTGTATGCAAATCTTTTGTATAACTAAAGGTTTGGCATTCATGTTACTTGAAAAGAAAAAGGCAATGGTATACATCTTTATGAAATTCTTGCCTATTGTTAAATTTCATGAACCTCAATATAAGCCAGCAAGACAAGCAAGTCAAGATATTGGTTGACTCCAGGCATTTCTACTATCAAGTTTCAACTACTAAAATAACTTACATGGTCATATTAAAAGGCCAGGTTTTGCTTGGAAGACCTCTCAAACAGTCGCCAGAGCCTCCCTTTGTTGCACAAACGACCATATTCTCTTTGGTTGAAGACAAAAATTACCAGCAAAGCTAAAGTCAGTTTACTACATGCAAAAATGTCAAATGTTTGCAACTATTTAAATCAAAAGTTCCTTTAAACTTGGAAATAGTAAATACAGCATTACACTCCCCCATTATAAGTTTGTGGCCCCATACATATCTATTTATCTTTAGACATCAGCACTAGAATTGTATTGAACAGACTGTTTGCATAAAGTTAACTCTCTCCAAATATCTTTGACTCTCAAACAAAACAGTCTGTTAGGCTGTGATAAAAATGCTAAATTCAGGAAAATTTACATTATTCAGTTGGGATGTGTTATCAATATCATTGTCAACAGATTCCTCAGTTTGATAAAAATCAAAACAAGTCAGGAAACAAGAGCATTCTAACCTGGTTTTATGTCTCTGTGTGTGATGTTGCGATCATGGCATGCTTTGGTAGCCCATAGCTATATGAAAGCACAATAATACAAATGATTGAGATAAAAATTAATTTCAAATACGACAATAAAAATAAACTTAAGTGTGAAAGTAAAATTTAAAGCATGATAATTGCAAAACTAAGCATCATAAAACTGTTTCTCATATAAAAGGAAAAGAGTTCTCTCTTTCATAGCTTAGTCAGCATAAATATTTTCAGAAGACAGAAAGTAGATGGAAACAACTTCTCTAGAGATTCCACATAACTGTGTCTACTTCACACAAATCATATAGATAGAGACAATAAATTTTGGCCAGGATCCCTTTTAACACTGCTAATTGCTAGAGGATTCTATGACAGACAAGGACCTTTCACATATCTGTTACATATCTGTCTATTGTTATCACATGACTTGTAGGGGTAACTAGAGGATCAATTCACTTGTGATTTTTATCACAACCAGCAGTTCCACAGATGAGATCTATGGATTGTCCATGGATGTTTGCCAGAGATGTTTCTGTCATTTGCTCAGCTGACACCCATGATGTCAGGTGTTTGACGGAGATTGTACCGGACAGTGTTGTAGATTATGCTCTTATTCTCACACATGATGATGTTTCTTTTTGGATGTGGGTCATGACCCATGGTGATCATTGGTGTATTCTACAATGGCTCATAACCCTCTAAATTGTTGTCTCTTACTAGATTGTACCAAGGTGTGTTCATAATTTACCTCTAGATAAGTGTGTCACCTTATGAGTCAAGTTGTACTACTAGCGACCTAGGTAGGTGTTTCATGTCCTTTTCCCTGGCCATTTTTCACACCCTGTCATTTCCTTACCATTTTCATGCATATTCATCATTTTCACTTTGTGATTGATTTATCATATGTCATCTAGCAAGGTCCAAAATAAAAAGGAAAAATCTCATGTATGAAAATGCCTAATAAAAGCAAAGAGATAAAAAATGCTCAAGGTAGAAGCAGTTAAAGTCATATTATATGCATGAGCCGTGCCACCTTCCTATAAAGCCCAAATTTCCCAAGTCCTATTCTAAAACTAAAAAAAGGGGGGGAAGAAGGGACTAAGCAAATTAAAAAGAAAAAAGGGATAGTAAGAAAAAGAGGCTCAAGGAATGGTAACTCGATGCTAAGCACTCCCTCTAAAGGCACACATGTGGAACAATAAATGATACCCCTAGCTCTTGAAAGCTAAGGGGAAGACCTCTTCACTCATCCTATGTGACTATGAGGATCAACTAATGAAAACACCTCTTCCCTAGTACCACATTCATCACATCACCTACACCTAACTTAGAGTCCTAGGAAATGTATCTTGTCTTAAGGGTTTTCACATGTAATTAAGGTTAATGATGTCGACACCATGGTCAAGTTCAGAAGGGGATAAAATTTAAAAGAGTCATTGAGCTATTAGAAGATGTCATGTGATGTTCACCACCTATTGGCACATATTTGGAGGCATTAATCATCACTTTTGAGTGGTCATCCACCTCCTTGGGTGTTGTAGGACATGCCTTGGGTGTTGTAGCATGTTGAGGAGAGTCGTCAACCTATGTTGAGCCACATGTGCCAGCTGTTTCAGCTTTTGGAGGGGTCGATCTTGATTGATGGAGGTTGTTAGACCTCATTCCTTGATTGAAGGATGATCATTGCTTATTTATAGGAGTTGTCCACCTTTGGGAGCTCACACGTGCAGCCTAAAGGACCATTTCTTGCTAGCTGTTTGCTCATTTTGAGGGCCAATCCCACTTTGAGGAGTTTGTTGAGGTAGTTACCTTGCTTGGAGGAGAAATGTTGGTGACTCTTGACCATATTCTTCCTATTTTTAGTGAGAACATCCTCCTTCCTAGGAGACTTTGTACATGTGGCATAACCACCTCACTTTTTATTGTATTGTTGAATATATATCTCTAGTTAGTTGAAGAGATAATAGTTCTTTATGGATTTCTAGGCTAGCTCTAGGATTTTATTGTTATTCTATTGAGGAGGTTGTTGATTTTCTTCTCTATATAAGAAAAGCTGCTCTCATTGTAAAATTAGCTAGAAGCTTGTGGAGAATACACTCTCAAAACTTTTGTCTAGGTGCTATCTCAATGCTATGGATGGTTGATTAGAGCGCTAAAGTGGACTTATTTGTGTGGATGCTTAATTGATGGATGAACATTCAAATGCATATGATCTTGTTTGTCGATTTTTGGGTGAGCTCTTTCTCTAAAATTCTATGGTATTAGATATTGGAATAGTTAAGTGTGGTTATATTTCTCAAGGCTTGGTTATATGCCCTCTTAGCTCTTGCATAGTAGATCCCCTCTCAAGATTTGTGAAAATCTTTGTTCTAGGATTTTCCTTTGTCATTTCTGAAATCACTTAACCTACAAAACAATTTTCTAGGATTTGAGTACTTCAGCCCTATCTATATTTTAGTCGGCCTTAAGCTTTCATGAAGAGCTTTAGTTGATCCCATATGCCCAAATTTGGTAGCTAAGCACTACTCACTCCTAAGCCAATCAAAATTAAATTTCATTATTTTCTTTTTTGTTTTAAGTAGATCTGGAAATTTCTGTTGCTTACACATAAAAACTCAGCCCTAGAAACCATGGTCGCATGGTAGATTACCTTTAATTTGAGTTGGAAATTACGTCTTTGTGGAAATCTGTCTTGCTGTCCCAAAAGTCTGCGTTTGAATAGGGTAACTGAGTCATCTTACATGGCTGTTCATTGATCATAATTTTCAGATTTAGTAAGTGATTGAAATTTTCTAGATTTACAACTGTTTTAACTTTCAGCCTTAGATTCACACACTTTCATATCTAATTAAAGGCTAAAACAATCTTCTGTAATAGACTTGAATGCTGGTCCAAATTACCACGTGTATGACTAATAGGAACACTTTTAGTTATTAACATTCGATTAACATAATTTGTTGAATGAACCATTTCCTTGGCTAGGCCCTTAATGTTGAATAATCCAAGCATCAAGGAATATATCACTATGGAGAAAGTAACATGATCCAAGACCATCAACCACATAATCCATCAAGGAGGACCACTATGCTCAACCATCCTCAAGAAACATCATGGAGGATCCACAATCATCGCCATCAAGATGCAGTATCATCAAACAAAAAATAAGAGGTATGCATCTTAAGATCATCATCATCCCTGCAAATTACCCCTGAAAGACCTGTGATGTGATGAGAATCACAATTTACCACTCATGCCAATATGAAGGGTAACAATTGTCATGTGCAAAGCAATCAGTTCATGTCCCTGTTGATGGTTTGGATGGCATAGTTCAGTGTATTCAACATTGTGGTGATGCCATGGTGTTATTTTGGTTAAGAGGGTGTAAATCACATCACCCCCTTTTATTATTCGGTAGTCATAATCACCTTTTTTATGCTCCAACATTCACATGGTGTTATTTCTACATTATATGGTGATATTGGGTTCATGTGTGGGCTTCCTAGTAGATATGACATATATTTACACTTTATTCAACTAATTGTTATGTCTAATAAGGTTATTTCAGGTTTAATTATTTAATGCATGCATGTTGAGGATGATTGAGGAAATTTAACTGTTGATTATGTGTTATGAGTGTACATAGGGGCCTCCTACAATTCACCCTAGCTCATATAATGATCTTTTTCACTAGGCGATGATGTTACATGAAAATATTGTGACCCTAGATGGAGTGCAGCTGTTTTTTTCACACGTGGGGGGAAAATTTGTATTATTTTATTATTATTCTGAATTGAGAGGTGGGTCATACCCTCTTGAGAGCATGAGGAAGCTTCTATCTCACACGTGTGGACACTTGCACACTTCTTGCATGACTTTTAACCATTGGATAGTTGTTGGAGCATCTTTGACTAGCTGTTTGACTTGGGAAATGTGCTAGAAACTATTTTTGGCAAGTTGACTAGCTGTTATGGCACATGTGGGACAGCAAATAACACTTGGCAAGCTCACACTCTTCTCTAGATGGCTCGATTTGGCTCTTAGACATTTGGCATGCATGGAATCTCATCTCTAGCTCACACGTGCCACGTATGGATGCTTATGGCTATTTTTAACTTGGGTCAACCTCTTTGGAGAGAGATGAAGCCTCTCATGAGCAAATCGACCTTTCTTGTTGACAATTCTAAATAACTGTTGTAACTCTTTATATTTTACTATTCTTTGGAGCTTTTGGAGCATTTGGAGCATATTCTTTTAGAGCTTTTGGAGCATTGATGTAAAGGATTTTATTTGCTAAATACAAAGTAAAAAACATATTCAAATTGTCAAACTTATTGGGAGAATACAATCTGGGTATTATCAATCTTGATTGTAAGAATTTTATGGATGAATGGTTATCTCTTTAAATTTCTAATGTATGTGGCGAATGAAATATTGAAGTAAATGCAGATTCTCTTCATTAGAAATATACTTAAAGAGTTTTATTAAAGAGCATTTTCTCCCAAGAATTTGGCAAGTTTCTTCTTCATTAGAGTTCATGAAATGTTCTAGAAATTATATTACAGCAAAAAACTAGTGGCTGTAGCATGCCTCATTTATCTACTAACAGCCCTAAACAAGTGAAAAATAGCACTATAAAAACTTTCTTTAAGAGACCCCATAGCCCAAGTAATAATAGCAGTGATCTCCTCTTCAAACACCATTAAAATTTTACTCTTTACAACCCTTTCTTTTGGCCAGAATTAAAATCTGGAAAATACATATTGAAACATCTTAATTTCTAGATTGGTTTTCAGCCCCCTTAATGCCACTTGTTGGCTGTAAAGGACCTTAGCTTTACATTAATAAATCTTCTAAAATTGGTCTTTTACTTGAGGGCTAAAGACTCCTTTAGCCTCTTGAAAATCTGTGTTTCATAATCTACCTTTTGGCAAAGATCAACTTGATAACATTTAGAAAACTATTCCCTTTTGCATGTGTTAAATCTGATTAGTTATGAAGTATATAGGAGCTGGTAGTTGCTTTAAATTTTACATTTAATTTCCAGCCTTCTATATAACCTATCAATCATGAAATCCATTCATCCATAGGTTCTCTTAACCAGTGTTACACGGGGATGCATCCCCCAAGGTCAAGGGCACCCCCACTCCCCTCGGCTTCCCACAGTCTGGGGACTTGGGGGTGCCTAAGGAAACGTTTCACCACACCCCCCTTTTTGGGAAATGCGGGGAAATGCACAAGGTCATGTTTACCCAATGTGTAGAGTGTGTTTCCCAAAGAGGGGGGGTTTTGGGCGTCCCCATTGAAAAGGGAGATGCCTAGGTGCCCCCCCCACCCCGAAAAGGGGGACACCTAGGAGTTCCCCTTGCTGCCCCCCCTCCCGATTTTTTTCCTATAACCCTTAAAAAATAAAAATARAAAAGGCATAAAGTCTTCTAAAGACTAAAACCTATCTCTATCTCACATTTCACATGCAAAGTTCAAACTTCATGCAGCAAATGGATGTAGAGGACCARTCAATGGGATTGACACATTGATGCTCAATTTATTTTTAGTGTTCATTGTCCATTGTTAATTTCCAGTTTTAACTATTGAGTCGTGACTCTAGATATTGATCACCTCAAACCTCACTCTTCACTATTTTTGAGTAACTTCAATTTACTATTTTAAACTTCAATATCTACTATTTTGCTTAGTACTATGTAGATTCTAGAATGATGAATCTGAAAAAACCAAGTATTTCATTTCTGAATCTGAATCTCAATTGTGTTTATATCGTTTACAAATTTGAATTTAGTATTTACATTGCACAATGATAAATTTGCACGAGACGAACTGTTATTGTTGGGATTTTATCATTTTTATTTTTATTTTTATAATTTTAGAGATGGGGCCTGATGACCACCTATTTCGACTAGGGGTCAACTCCATGTTCCATGAAGATATCTACCTAGTGGTACAACCGTTTTGAAGACTTTTTCTCAATGGGGCAAATTTTGCCCCCGACACGCGTTTCTATGTAATCGGAATTTCCGCTCCCCTGCGTGGTATAATATTGTAATATGCTAGCATGAGTCAATTTTTGTCTAGTTACCTAGGACTTTATCATTGGGGAGTCCTTTTATCGAGTGTTCTTTTTCCTCAGGTAATTAACCTTGCTTAACTGCAATTTTAATTATCCTCGAGTTTTTCACTCACAATAATTCTCCAAAGTGGTGAAAGGTGTTCTAATGATCGAGCCCAAGGGGTGACTAAGGTCTAGAAGTGTTGTAAATGACCATGCTATACATCTCCTAGAGTCTTGCGGAATTCTGTTAAGTTTTGATAGGATTTTTTAAATAATTAAAATTCCCGCAAACTGGGGATTTTTAATTATTTTTTATGTAAAATATAAAAAAGTGGTCCTTGGCGATTTTGTATCGGGGTATGAGTACTCAAATAAAATGGTTTATGAACCCCTACACCCTAGGACCAAGTCTCATCTCATTTGGACAAGTTTTTCTAGGCCATTGTGTTGATATTATGGTAGCTGCGGGAGGTATTTACCTCCACATGTAAACTTGACGAGAATAGAATACTCCGAGAAGCAAGAGAAACCCTAATGAGTTGGATAATAACCCTAGAAGACTTGTCGGCTCAAGAAGATAACTTATATTAGGTTATTAGCCTCCAAGAGAAGAAGTCATCCAGAATAAATAATATATACTGAACAGACAGATACCCAGAATGAGAAGTCGGCCCAGGCAGTTAGCCAGAATTACTATAAATACAGGAGGACAGTCTTCATTCTGGCAGGCAGTCTCAGAATTGCAGAGCAGCACTTGTGCACACTACAGTGCCCAGTTTTGTGCGCGGGTTTGAGGAGAGTTGTCGGTGCAGCTAGCAGTTACGTTTTGGCTTGGAATATCTCTTGGCTAGGGTTTGGACTATCTGATCAGCTCTTGTTGGTGCGCTATCCTTGGGGAAAGGTGTGCTACCCTTTGTTTGGCTATCTAGCCTAGGGTTTGCTTCCGGAGTGATTCTCTGTCAAGGTTAAGGTGCTCGGAGGGTGGCTTCGGCCTATGGTTGGGTGACAATAGAGATATTGTCAATGGTAAAACGAGCACATCCATTATATTCTAACAAGTTATGGGCCCACACCTCCTTCATTCAGTCTAACCGCTGGAAGGAAACATAGCCGTAAGGATATTGAGCTTGTTGAAGAACTGTCGCTAGGGTTTCTAGCAGGAGCAGTCACCATAGCACTGTCACTAGGGTTACTAGTAAGTGCAGTTGCAAAAACCCTAATCCTCTCGTTGAGGCACCTTAAGTGAAGGGATTGACCTAATTTTCAGACAGATCAGTGCTCCCTAGCCTAGCGCATCTCCTGATACTCTCAACAAGCCAAGACGTCAAGTTTGAGTTTCTAGTCAAATCTAGGGATGACCAAGTCAAAGCAGCCATGACTTACTCTATGAAGTCAGAGAACAAGTTAGATGGAGCTTCTAACTTCAGAGCGTGGAAGACTAGGAACGACCTCATCCTTGCCAAGAATAAAGTGTTGAATATCATGAAAGGAAAGATCATGGAACCAGTGTTTGAAGAAGGAAAAGAGAAGGAACCAC
>JASDQU010365513.1:0-11594 GCA_032191745.1 Picea mariana
ATATATATATATGAAGATGGGCAACACTTTTGTGAGAATCGGGTTTCCAAAATTCCTAGCAGTATTTTTTCAGCTGAAAGTTCACACGTCAAATCAAATGACGCCCTCGACAATTTTGTAAAAGATTTTTCTGATGAATCTTTTTCCTACGGTAAGCATATTTCGACCAAAAGAATTTTTGTCCAAAAGGTTTATTTTTAACGGATTCGGTTAAAAAATATTTTTCAGCCGAAAGAATATTTTGGCCGAAAAACTGTAAATGGGATTGTTTGCAGGAAACTGTGAATTCTCTCCATCTTACTTGAACTTTGGAGGTAGGAGACTCATGCAAATATTCAGAATTTAGTTTCGTAATTGAGACCAACATTTTTAAATTTGAATCTACTTTCATTAGATATAATTTGTTTTTATTTTCATTCTTTTTATCTAATTTTATTTAATTTTATAAAAGAACCACTGCATAATATTTGCATGTGACATTATGATTAAGTGAAATGAAAAATACATATCTCTTAAAATACAAAGTGGACAATTATGGAAAATTTACATTCAAAATCCTTACACCGTGCTCATCAAAAGAGTATTTTTAGATTTTACTTTTAAGTAAAAATTAAGATAGATACATGGTGGCGGAAAATATGTGTTTAAAATATGAAACTTTTTGGGATTGCTCAACTTAAAAAAATTATAGAAATTATAATATTCATGAGTTAAATTCAAACCTATAGTCATCAAAAAATAGAGTCTCTCTAGATTGTTGTAGTATATTTCATTTGTCAAAAACAAAGTTTAATAATGGATACATTGTGGGGGGAAAACACAACTAATTACCTTAGGAATTCTAATGTCATACTCTAAGACACTTCAGAATTCTAATTCCATACTCTAAGCCACTTATACTATTTGTTTAATGATTCCCATTTCCTAAACGTTAACATTTATGTGTGTATAGTTATTAAGGTAATGGGGTTGGTGTGGATAGAGTCCATACCATTCCTCTTAAATGTATTTCTTCTCTATGGATTTTATGGTACATAACTTAGTGTCATACATCACAATGATGTAATCCATGTAAACACCATTGATGGAGTTTCAATCTTCCAACCAATCATATATTAATGAATATTCCTAACTCTAGGTAAGGTTTGTATCAACGTGGAATGTCATTCAATGCAATTTCTTGTGACAACTCAGGTATGTGATTTCGTTCATATTTGGTGCCATTAATATCCATGGATAAGAGTATTATTACTCTTCATTGTGGCTATCAAGATTTTGGTTTTGTTCTGGGTTTATTATACATCAACACAATTCCTTCTGATTTTATTATACATCAATGCATTTCATACTATTTTTTTTTTTCTTTCATGACTGTAACAAGAAAATGAAAACGAGGAAAAGATTACCAGGCTTGGATTAGATCCATCATGGCTACTGATAGAAAAAGGTCGACATTTAATAGTTCAGGTATCCTTGATACCCTCCTAACCCTCAATTTTCTTCTATTAATTTCATTGAATCTACATATTCTGGACTTAGTGAATAATCCATTGTCAAATTTTATATGCAAGAAGGAATTTGATTATATTCGAAGGGTAAAACCCTCAACCATCAATGGGATTTGTGAGTTATTTTCCACAAATCCAGAGGCAATGAATTCCCATATATCACCAGGTCATCACCTTTAATGCAAATGTAAATATGTATTTTCTTGTATCTATTCCTTCCATAGTTTGTAGCCAAGATACGTTCATACTATTTCTTGTTTGGCTCTTCTCCATTCACACTTCATGGGTCTGTAACAAGATATTTTGAAACTCATTAACATAACTTTTTTAAATTTAACCCAGACTGATTTCTCTCCTACGTGAAGGGTTCGTTTTGAAGTTAACATTATATATGTTGTTCCTGAGTCTGTACTTTAAGGCTCTAAAGTACACCTTCAAGACATCCAAAAAGAAAGAGAAGGCTAAGGATAAAAATGTAAGTTATATGAAAAGGGTTATTGTTGGTTCCTTAACTGTCTTTGTCTAGCTTCCCAGTTTTCCTAGATACTAATGTCTCTTTCAATTACTGCCCATGAGCATTCTAACTCAACCCGGTTATTTGTTGTCTATAGAATGGTGTTGAATAAATTCAAAGAAATGCTTGTTTCATCTCATAGTCGAGGTTCGATATTAGGTTTTCTTGTAACTCGAACAGTCATGAGGAATGTACACTAAAAGGATAGATTCTTGTGCTTTCTTTTAAGGTTTTGCTATTTATGTTTCAAAAACTATAAGAAGAACTCCAAAACTTTCAATTAATAGAATGACGAAACTAAAGGTTGTTTCTGGTATCTGAGTTAAATTTTTTGAAAAAGGGAAATGCATGAAATGAAAAGAAAACATAAAGCTGTCGAACAAGGTGAGGCATCAATTCAAGATGAATCTCACTTTATGGCAGAAGAAAAAAATAGTTAGGAAGAACTCTTAATGAAGCATATGATATTGAAATCTAAAACATCCACAGGTCTTGTATATGTTGATAGTCGATATAGAGGAAAGGTTGTAAACGATTAAATTGAAAGAATAATTAATTACCACTCTAGAGGTTGTACTAAATTGTAGTTAAGCATTCATTAAAAATATATGAAACAACAGAGAAACACAAAACTCAAACTTGACCAGATCTGGAATCTTCAATCTGTATTTGTATTAATTCAAAAAACATCTTCAAATTCTTCTTTACAATGCGCCCAGAAAAAGCCTTTGATCAGTATCCTGAAATTATATTTATACCAAATCACTCTGATCGTTGGTTGGTGATCTCATAAGTCTTAGGGGAAAACAGTTACAAGAATTGCAAACCTCAACCGTTTTCATGATTATCATTTACTTTCTTATCATCTCGATAATATAAATTTTCAAAATGATACTTTATCGTTTTATTGAAGTATATCCTTCTTTTGACCCGATATGTAAGTTCTTTGTCCCCACAGAGCCTTATAAAACACAAGTTAAAAGAATAGAGAGTAGATAAATGTTTTTCTGTACAATTTAATCTTCAACATTTAACCATAACTTATTCAGCATAAATTAAATTTATCCATAGCATGAAAGTAAATTTAATTAACAACCACATAACACAACAAATTCATGAAAGTAAGTACCTCTGTCTGATGCTAATTCCCCAATCTCCGGTTGTCCTCTTCGTTTCTCTACCCAAACTCTGCCCAAAACTGAATCTTTCCTCCCTGTAAGCTAGGAACAGAGCTTGTCTGGCTCCCTAGCTCCAGGATTCTGTGAGGATTCCTAGCTCCCGAGCCCAAAACTCCCAGCAACCTGGTGCACCACTACAACAGTCCACCCAAACACCAAACCAAAAAATATCAACCCTGAAATACAGTCTCTAATCTCGAAAATGCTTCCTCTTCCTCCCAATTTCCAAATGTCATTTTTTCTGAATGCCTCTCCCCCTCATATCCCCCTAACATTCACCGCCTGCTACCCTCCTTTAATTCCACCCACCGTATCCCTTCATTAAATGCTTCATCTCCTGCATACGTAAAGTTTTCTAATACTTAAATAAAAATTATTAAGCTTTTAATTCATTACCCAAACCGTTAATGAGTTAAAATAATTAATTAATTAATTAATCATTAGATATAAACAATTAATAATTGATTAATTAATTAATTAATTAATATTATAAATAAATAATCATTTTTTAACTAAAATATATTAGGACAGCTAATTATTTAATTAATTATTCTTGATAAACCTTAAACAATCATTTAAGTAGGGTTGTTACATACACCCACCCTTCAGGAAACTTCGTCCTGAAGTTAAAGTATTTTATGATAAAGGGAAAAGAAACATGGTTCACACATTCATAACAAATAACCATCATTATTAGTAAGTAAGCCAAGAAACTCATTCATACTAGTGTACATGTGCAAGAAATTCATGTGTAGCTAGTACATACAAGTCTCGTTCATGTACTAATATCAATAACTATCATGTCTATAGTAATTTCCATATGCATCCAATCCATCCAACAAGAATATTCAATTTCATTTTATAAAAGACAATAAATCAATCAAATGTTTGTGAAATCCTGTAATTACAATTATCTAGATCAACAATGTTATTTAGACAATTGTTGTTTAATTACATAATTATGAATATTCATATATATATGCATTTTCTTTTCAGAAGGAAAACAATAAGTTCCAACATAGGACAAATCTCCATACACTCTCAACTATTTCTACGCATCCTTCCTCCCTAACTTACTTCCATCTTCCATTCCTATCCTTCCTCTGTTGGACTATCTTGGAGCGTCAACTATATTGACCTAACTCCAAATAGAACCCATAAGCAGACGTGTCACTACCTTTACCAAGCTTCCCCAGCAGGCAACTGACAATCATCATCACACATCTAGGGGAGCGTGAGCTAACATTGTCCTCCCATGACTTCAGGTTTCAGAGGATATACGGTGGGAAATGCCTCCACCCCTCCTAATCATAACTAGGGTCCACAGCCTATAATGGAATATATAGTGGCAGCATGTTGCTGGGAGTTTTGTCATCGTCTATTCAGTTTTGGGCAGTCTCACCACCTGAAATCCTGCACTGCTCCACATATCATAACAATGCATCCAAACCAATATAATTTCACATACAAATATTCATACCATATTGTTTCTCGGCCAGTGGTCATGACATCCATTTTCATCATCATTATCCCTTGGCTATTTTATAGCCCATAACCTGCAGATTAGTCTGTAACACAAACTCATACATTTCTATGCATTATCATCATGTAATTGCATACCACCATAATTTCAATTCGGTATCCGCGTACCAACAACTTTAACATCAAAGTTTTCAAGTTAGAAATAGATCTCATATTATCCCATAATTCAATTAATGACACCCATTCATAAAATTATCACTTACATAATAGATTGCATCATATCCAACATTATTCGAATAGCATTTAAACCTTCATACAATTTTCATTCACACAATATGTCGCATGATATCCATCATCATCAATAACAATTAAACATTCATAAAATTTACATTCTCATAATATATCGCATCATACCCATCATTATCCAAATACATTTAAACATTCATAAAGATTTATATGTATTAAAAGAACAAGTGTATCATTTAATAGTTTCACTTGTGAATAGAAAATAAAAGTGTGTAGGCCTTAGGTAATCCTAGTTGTCTAAGTCAAAGGTGGTGTTACATACACCCAACCTTCGAGAAACATATTCTCGAGGTGGTCAAAAAAGTGAGGGATAGTCTTGTCGTAATGTCTCAACGTCTTCCCAAGTAGCAGATCTTGGACTATACTTGTCCCATTGGACCTTAATTTGGTCTACCAGACTGTTCCTGAGCTGTTGGACTCTACGGTCCAATATGCGTAACGGTTCTACCATGAGAGTTCCCACGTTCGATACCTGCAATTCCTTCCAATTTAGCTTATGTGATTCATCAGCAACATAATGACGTAAAATAGATACATGAAAAACATTATGAGTTTTATGCAAGTGGGGTGGCAGTACAAGACAATAGGCAACGGGTCTAATTTTCTCTTGGATTCTGAATGGTCCTATAAATAGAGGTGACAATTTTGTCCCCTTCTTGAACCATATGGTACTCTTGTTAGGCCTGATACAAATGAAAACCTGGTCTCCCACTTCATAACTACAGTCGCTCCTGTGTGCATCTGCATAACATTTTTGCCTATCCTGTGCTTCCTTTAGTCTTTTCCTAATCTGAATCACCTGTTCCTCCATCTCTTGAATCAATTCTTTCCCAACTATTACTCGGTCTTCTAATCTATCCCAACTCAATGGCGTTCTGCATGGCCTTCCATACAGATCTTCATAGGGTTGCATTCTGATGGAGCTATGAAAACTATTATTGTAGGCAAATTCTACCAAAGGTAGGTACTTCTCCCAATGGGTTTTATTATCCATGACATACATCCTAAGAATGTCTTCCATCACTTGGTTTACTCTCTCAGTCTTCCCATCTGTTTTAGGATGATAACCTGTGCTTAAGTTCAACTGAGTCCCCAACGCTGACTGTAAACTTGTCCAAAACCTAGAAGTGAATTTGGAGTCCCTATCTGAAATGATCTTCTTAGCTATCCCATGCAAATGGATGACCTCACTTACAAACACATGTGCCACATCAGTGACATCGTAGGTGTCTCTAACCAGAAAAAAATGAGCACTCTTGGTTAACTTATCAACTATAACAAGAATGGCATTGTGTCTATGAGATGTGAGCGGCAACCCCACCACAAAATCCATAGAGATGACTTCCCATTTGGACATAGGAACATCATGTGGTTGTAGGAGGCCTATTGGTGATGGTGGTCGGCTTTCACTTGTTGACACTCTAGGCATTTGGTAATGAAATGGACTACATCACTCTTCATGCCTACCCAGAAGAAGATCTTCCTCATGTCTATGTACATCTTCTTCACACCTGGATGTGCACAATAAAGTGCTCTATGGGCTTCCTTCAGTATGATGCTTCGAATATCCCCATCGTCAGGAATGTACATCCTTTCCCAATATCTCAATAGTCCGTCTGCTTCCAAACTATATCCTTCATACTTTGGATCTAATTGCCTCCCACTCTGGAGGTTTGAAGTAACCTTTAAATACCAACTGTCTCCCTGGAGTTGTGTCAACACACGTTCCCACAGATTGACCTTTAAGGGTACCAAGGAGAAGACTCGTGGTCTCCTACTCAAGGCATCTGCAACCACATTTTCCTTTCCCTTGATGTATGAAATACCAAAATCTTACTCACTCATAAACTCACTCCATCACCTTTGTATGACATTCATATCCCTTTGAGTGAAGAGATGTTTTAAACTTTGATGGTCCGTTTTGAGCTCAAAGTTTCTCCCCACAAGATAGTGCCTTCAAAGTTTTAGAGCTAGCATTACAGCTTCCAACTCCAAATCATGAGTCACGTATAGCTCTTCGTGTTTCTTCAACTTCCTTGATGCATAAGCTATCACTCCTCCATCCTACATTAGCACGGCCCCCAACCCTTTCTTCGAGGCATCCCTGCAAACTGTGAAGTCCTTTTCCATATCCGGCACTCGTAGAATTGAGGCACTAGTTAGTAACCTCTTAAGCTCAATGAATGCACTATCACATTCTTCTGTCCATTCATACCTGAACCCCTTGTGTTGCAGAGTGGTGATGGGTTTCGCTATTTTAGAGAATCCTTCCACAAATCTCCGACAATAACCTGCTAGCCCCATGAAGCTTCTCACCTCATGGGCATTTTTCGGCACTGGCCACTCCATAATGGCCTTTACCTTTTCTGGGTCCAAGAGATTCCTTCACCTGAAATGATATGACCTAAATAGTGGATCTCTTTCTGGAAGAAGGAACACTTCGACAACTTCCCATACAATTTGTTCTCTCTAAGGTAGGACAACACCACTCGTAAGTGTTCCTCATGTTCTTTTTCATTATTGGAATAGATGAGGATGTCATCTAGAAAGACTTGTACAAAACAATCTGAGTACTTCCGGAATACGTTGTTCATGAGGCTCATGAATACTGTTGGCACATTGGTCAATCCTAAAGGTACTACGATGAACTCGTAATGTACAAACCGAGTTCGAAAGGAAGTTTTAGGAATATCACCTTCCTTAATCCTTAACTGGTGATACCCTGATCGCAAATCAATCTTTGAGAATACCATTGCTCCTTTCATCTGATCAAAGAGGTCATCTATTCGCGGCATTGGGTACCTATTTTTCACTATAGCATGGTTCAAGTCCCTGTAATCTATACACAGTCGTAAGGAACCATCCTTCTTCTTCACAAAAATTACTGGTGCACCCCAAGGTGAGAAACTGGGCCTTATTATCCCTAAGTCCAGTAACTCTTTCAACTGCATTTGCAAATCAAAAAGTTATGGCACTGTCATTCGATAAAGAGTCTTGGAAATTGGTTATGCACCAGATTTTAGCTCAATAATAAAATCAAGTTGATTCTCAGGAGGTAACCCTGGAAACTCGTTCAAAAAAACATCCTTAAATTCTAACAATACCGGGGACTGATCCAAGGAGGGTCCCTTCCTTTCATTCATTGCTTCCACTACATATAGTCAAAACCCTTTCCTCAAGCATCACTTAACCTTCATAGTTGAAGTACGGCATAATGACACCTTTCTCCATACACCCTAGATCTCTATTGGTCTTCCTTCATCGTCGACACAAAGCACCCTTTTTGCGAAACAATCTACCAAAGCTCGATCAGATTCTAACCAATCCATTCCAATGATTAGGTTGTATGCCACGAGAGCAGTAATATAAACCTTCAATCTAGTAGTACACACTCCCAGGTCTACTATACAATTCTCAACACTAGGTCCTACCGCTTTTTTTTCCCCCGAAGCCATCTCGACTTGTTTAAATTCATCGTGCTCGTAGGATGCCAACCCACTCTTTTCTAATGCAGATGGTGAAATGAAACTATTTGTAGCACTAGAATCAAATAAAATCTTAACATTGATATGATTTAGCATACCTGATGACTCCACCACCATAGATTGATGTTCGGCCTGGTGATTATTAGCCGCCATGTAAATCTAGTGGTTGCTACTTGCTCTTCCCATCAGGGCCTTTCCTTCTCTATGCACAAACCCTGATTGTAACTCTGGGTAGTCACGCTGGTAATGGGGTCCTCCGCACCCCCAATAGGTAACACAAGATTGAATCTGTGCACTGTTATGTGACTATCTCTTAAATGAATTCCTTCCCCTGGAACCCCTACCCCTACTTGCTGCTCCCTGTGATGGTCGTGGACCTATCTGTGTTGTTGGTGATGAACAAGATGTTTCACTTGCTTCCATTGAAATTCCTGCATCTACTGTCCTTGGTGCGAATCTGTTACCATATGGAGGTGGCCTTGAGCCCCCTCCCCTGGGAAATGTCCTAGGGGCCTTCCCCACAAATACAGGATGATGCAGAAAGGTTGGTCTTGTACCTCCAGTTAATTTCATGTGTTCCACCACATAACACACATTTTCCACAGCTTCCACTACTGAAGACAGTTTCCACATATGCACCATAGCCCTTATCTTAGTGTTAATCCCATAAACGAATCATTCTACCTGTCGTTGGTCATTATCCATGTATGAAACATATTTCACCAATTCCATAAACCTGATCTCATATTCTTTTACAGTTCTATTTTTCTGTACTAAGGCATGAAATGCTCCTACTTGTTGTTCCTCATAGTAAGTTGGCAGATATTTCCTTCGGAACCTCTCCTCAGAAAGTTCCCAAGATACGGTGTCTGGGGTAAGATGTAGTTGCCTTTCCAAGTTTCCCCGCCAGTTCAAGGCACTGTCTCTCAACTGAAAAATTGATATCTTTGCCTTTGAAGTGGACACATAGTCCCTTAAGGCAAAACACCTTGTCATGCCTTCCAACCATGCTTCGGCACATTCACTAGCATGACCCCCGACAAACTCTGGAAGTTTGATCTTCTGCATTTCTCTAGTGATGTCTTCGGGTGGAGGTCCTCCCCCTGAATCCCTCGATGCTTCTGGATTAACCGTTCTATATGGTGGAGGCTCCACTTCAATCCCGGTTGGTTGACACCCCTTTAAAGTCTCATTTATCACCTCCAAAGAGCGCAGTATGAGAGCTAGTTCAGGCAATGGTGGTGGCGGTGCTGGCAGTCCCTATGACGATGCCCCTCTACCTTGATTTCCTTGAGTCCTAACCATCCTTTATGATTTAACCTGCATCAACCAAAGTTGTCAGGGTGATTTCAAGGACATTTCACATTTGCGCAACTTAAACTAGAAAACAGGGTTAGGCATAAGTTTTTTTTTTTTACTTGTCTATAAACAGACGTTACTCTCTTTAGGGGAAGTGGATAGGTTAGGGTTAAGCATCTAAGATTGTTTTCACTACCTAAGAAAAATACTGACTCCCTCACCCAATAGCTATGCTATCTTTGCACCATACTTGCCAATTTCTCTAACTTACCTGCCTAGTGCGCATGAAGCCCCCTCCCTCTTATCTTGGTCTAAGTCCTTATACTTTGCATTTACAACTAATTAAGGTGAATTAAAACCAAATGTTGATGAAATGAGCCTAAGGATATCCTTCGATGCTTGACTCATGGGCTTTCCTTGGCGCCTTGTACATATGCATTAAATTGTGTGACTCGGTGGTTGCAAGTGTGAGTCTTGAGGATTGTAGAGTGGCCTTTGGGCATTGGAGCTTAGTGCTTGTGCGTTGTGGTTATGTATTGTTTCTGGACTTGTGGTCATATGATGTAGTAAGTTTGAGGCTATGCATTGAAGCTTGGTGCTTGTGCGCTGGGATTTGATTCTTAGCTCGTGGACTTGGAGATTGGACCTTGGGCGCAATACTTTTAATTTTTCTTATTAAGTTAATCACCTTATTTTTAAACCTTAAACATAGTTTTAAACCTTAATCACCTTAGTTTTTAAACCTTAAAAACCTAAATTTAAATCTTTAATTTAAAACATATATAATTACTTAATCCTTTAAGTTAAAAAATATATATATTAAATTATTATTAAATTAAATCATATAATTTAACTTAAACCTTTAATTTTAAATATTTAATTGAATATATATATATATATAGTAATTTAAATATATATTTACCTAATTTAAATATTTACCATAATTAAAGCAATGGTAACTAATAAATTAATTTTAATTAATTATTATATATATATATTTTGTTAGTTAAAAAAAAAATAAAACAAATTACAAATTATTAAAACAAAACTTAAAACAATAAAATAAAATAAAAATTTAATTTGAAACGGGCATTGCGGGTCCTCGCATGAGACCCACGTGCCCGCTCCCTCTTCTACATATTGTCCACGCCAAATGAAATAAAACAATTAAATAATAATAATAATAATAATAATAAAAACTATGAAACCCTAACCCTAACTTACTCCTACATTTTCCGTAATCTGTTGCTCCGCGCGTGGTCTTTTGCTCATGGCTTCCATTGCTATTCTCATGGGTCTTCCGAGTGGATGTAGAGGTAGAGGTGGTCTGAAGCGCAGTTCATGGATGTGTAGTGCACCCCTATTGGGTCTCTCTCTCATGAGCTCCTCTTGTCCTGAGGCTTGGCTGGTCAGGCGCTCGGTTTCAACTACAAATGGTTTGGCTAGTATGCTTGTGGTTTTAGTTTTATTTGCTCTTGGTTTCATGAAATACTAGAATGCGCTCCTGAGATTTTTTGGTTTTGTTTGAATCTGTTTCAGCTACAAAAGGTGCAAACAACGATGGGTTCTTCCCTTTTTTTTTTGAGCGCTTAAGAGTTCTCCAGGAGAAACCCCTCTTGCAGAGTATTCCAGGTTTTACCCTCGTGTGTTTTGTTAGTTAGGTTATGATAGGAACAAGTGTTTGTAGAAAATACCAGAGCTAGCACTGACTAGAGCTTCTATCAAATACTAGAGCTATCAAACAAAGCTTCTAACAAAGACAGTCTATATGGCCTAGTCAACTAACTCTAGCAACACATGCGTCTAGCCATTGCTCGTACAG
>JASDQU010365514.1:0-11594 GCA_032191745.1 Picea mariana
TACCTTCACTAACCATGTCCTATGAAGGTCAGCCACATATTGGAATGGCAATGCCACTGTCGGCGACATAGGTTGTGTATCATGTTGTTCTTAACTCTACTGCTGACCCGGATCCTGTCTTCTTGAAGACGGACGAGGAGGATCTTGTTCTAGAACCCGTATGGGCCACCTCATCGTCTTGTTCACACGATTTTCTAGATGATACTTTACCTTTGGATGAAGCCATCTTAGATGCCATGAATGGTCCTGATAGGCCTTGGGACGATATGCATCATCGCTCTTATATTCTCCCAAAACGTACTAGGATCGAACAAGATGACTTTATATCTACCTTGAGTGACATGGTCAGTCACATTGTGGTTCCACTAGATACGCATGGTGTTTATGTTGAAGGAAACATGACAAATATTTCTCCTACTGTCATGATCGACATCTCTCGAATTCCTGGAAAAATTGAAAATACATATATAGGTGTTGATTGTTCGCCTGAAGAAATTCATATCTACACCGATCTCTTCAAAGAATTTCATGATGTATTCGCTTGGTTGTATGAAGATATTCTAGGTATCTACCCTAGCATTGTCAAACATCAGATCAAGACTTATATGTATGCTAGACCTGTTTGACAATGTCTTAGAGTTGTTAATCCTAGGAAGTCCCCTTCTATTAAGGAAGAGGTAGAGAAGCTACTTAATGTTGGTTTCATCTACACAGTTCCCTTGACTGAATGGGTATCCAACCCCGTTCCTGTGAATAAGAATAAGGAACCATCCGTGTATGTATGGATTTTTGAGACTTGAGCAAGTCTTGTCCTAAAGAAAACTTCTTGATACCTTTCATTGATCAGATTCTCTATGAGTGTGCAGGAAGCGGGGTTTTTTCTTTTACGGACGGATTTTCAGGATATAATCAAATTCAAATAAAACCCAAGGATCAAAACAAGACGGTGTTTATTTGTCCTTGGGGTACTTTTACATACTGAAAAATGCCTTTTGGCCTTAAAAACACTGGATAAACCTTCCAACGCGCCATGACCTTTTCTTTTCACGATCTCAAACACATTGTCGAAGCTTACCTTGACGATCTTGCTACTCACTCTTGCAAGAGAGTAGATCACTCTACTCACCTTCAACTAGTATGTGAGAGATGTCATTATTATCACATCCCTTTGAACCCTCACAAGTGCATATTATGTGTTAGGTCTGGACATCTCCTAGGATTCTTAGTCTCTAAGAATGGGATCATGGTGGATCCTATAAAGGTTGAGGAAATACTTTGATTGCCTCCCCCGTGCAACATTCAAAAAATTCAGGGTTTATAGGGGAAAGGTAACTTCCTACGTCAGTTTATAGTGAACTATGTCAATTTAACTAAGGGTTTCATGCATCGTTTGAAGAAGGATACTTCGTTTATATGGGATGAGAGAGCCCAGGAATCCCTCGATGATCTTAAAAAAGCCTCGATATCAACGCCTTTGTTGAAGCCTCTGGAATACAGTAGAGATTACTTGCTCTATATCATCGCGTTTGAAGGGTGGTTGGAATGGTTCTGGTTCAAGAGGAAAATGAGCTCTGTGAGAAAATTTTCTACTATATTATTCGAAACTTAGTTGGTCCTGGACATAAGTATTCTCACATCAAGAAGCTAGCCTTGGTCACCGTACATGCAGTTCAAATATTACGACATTATATATTTCTTTGCAAAACTACCATAGTTGAAGATATCAATACATTTCAATATGTCCTTACCCAACATATCATAGGGGGAAAATACAATAAGTGGATTGTTATTTTGCAAGAGTTTGATCTCGATTTTGCTTCAACAAAGTCTAATAAATCGCTAGTTTTTGTCGAGTTAATATCCGACTTCCCTCGACTAGATGAGGATGTTATTCATAACGATTCATTCACAGATGAACATGTTTTCTTTATCTCGTCTTCGGAACCCTGGTATGGAGATATTTTAATCTATCTTCAAACCTTGAAGTTCTCTCGGCATTTGTTGAGAGACAATCGATGACATATACAGTATCAAGCTAAAAACTACCTTATCATCGATGACACTTTGTATCATCGAGCCATAGATAATATTTTTCATCATTGCTTGACTCACAAGGAAGTTGAGTCAGTTCTCAATGAATGTCACCATGAGGCTTCTGGTGGTCATCTATCCGGGCTTGCGATAACCCAAAAAATATTGCGAGTTGGTTATTTTTGGCTCTCAATTTTTAAAAATTGTGTTGAAGTGTTCAAGAAGTGTCACCCTTTCCAAGTGTACACTAAGAAAATGGGCTCACATACAACCCCTCTACACCTGATCATCATCGTCGGTCCCTTCACCAAGTGGGGGATATATTTTATGGATTGTAACCCAACTTCGGCTGGGGCCATCAACATATTATTGTGGCCATGGATTACTTCAATAAATGGGCAGAGGCCATTCCTACTATTAAATATGATGGTAAGACAAACAATTTCTTCGTATTCAACCAAATTATAGCACAGTTCGGGATCCCAAAGGATATTTTCACTGATCATGGGAGTCAATTTCATAATGAAATGATGAAGGAGTTAACATAAAAACTGGGGTTTAAGCATGGTCATTCTTCCCCTTATTATCCCTAGGAAAATGGACAAGTAGAGGCTGTGAATAAATCTCTCAAGACCATTTTGCAAAAAACTATCAGCCAAAGAAAATCTAGCTGACATCTAATTCTTTACCCTGTGCTTTGGGCATATTGAACCTCGATTAATACTTCCACCGGTTTTTCTCCTTTTCAATTAGTACATGGTGTGGAGTCAATCCTTCCGATTGAATTCAAAATCCATTCCCTTAAACTGACAATTGAGCTCCTATGTGACACTTTTGATCTTGAAGAACGCCTCATGCACCTAGAGCATCTAGATAAACAACGTTGAGACGCCTCTACGACTATCAAAGTGAATAAATGATGTGTTAAGGTTCAATATGATAGGTATGTCTATCCTAGGTAGTATTTTGAGGGTGAATTCATCCTCCTGTATGACCAATCTAAAGAACCGTTAGGGGCAAGAAAGTTCAACCCCATGTGGCACGGTCCTTATATCGTGCGACGTGTTTTAGAAAAAGGATCCTATGAATTGGAGGATTATGAAGGGAATATGTTGGATGAGCCCAGAAATGGGCTCTACCTTAAAATATATTACGCTTGAGCCCTCAATATTGGGCGTGACTCTTTGTATACTAGTGTATCTTAGTGTATATATATCTTTTCCTTTGTGTCATCAGCTTGCTTATCGAGTTTTCCCTTGGTTGGAAGATGTCAACGAAGTCTTCAGTTTACTTAAGATTCACAGACGACGCTAGTCATCATACATGAAACTTGTCTTCTTCCACTTGGGTCATTTACTCACCCGAGGGCCAACCAGTGTCTTCAGGTGGCATTTTTTTGGAGCCATCATCGAATAATGTGGTTAAGTATAGCGTCATTATAGAGCTTTTGTGTGATTCCATTTCACATGGTGTTTTGTCTTTAGAGGTTCGCCTGGTCTCCCAGTTAGTAGTATGTCAGTTAAACAAAATTTACTGTGTGTAAAACCCTACTCTACTTCGACGATTCCTACGGGTACAAATTTTGGAATGATACTTTGATTTTATTACTTATAATCACATACCTAAAAGTTCTAATTATGTATCCGATGCATATGCTAATTATGTTTTAGATTGGAATTTGTCACATAACTAAAGTAAAGAAAACACATTTCATCAATGTACACATTGTAACACATATAAGTAAAGCCAATTACCAATGTTTTTATATTTCATGTCTCCAAAAAATATGGTGTCATAGTAAAAAATGGGGCTCACACCCTCAAAATACATATATGGTCGGTAGATATAATGACCATGGAATCTATGCCTATGGTTCCAGATGCATATCATGATAGCACACTACGACGTTTACGAGACGTCGGAAGAGTTGCACTCACACACAGGGCACACCCACTACCTGTCGTTGCATAACCTCTGGCAGATCCTCCACTTGAACCATAGGAATCATGTGCATCAATCGAGATAGGTTCCCCTGCACATTTTGTAGCACTCTCTCCGCATCTCATCCCGCATGTTCATCTCCTCGGTTCCTTCGTCGATATCGTGGGAATCCATCTGGTTGTCCTGGACCCACATATGCACGACAAAACCATTATTAATACTTGATACCATACAAAAATATAAGTGTTTTTTATTCTTTATGAAAAACACAAAAAAATGAAATATATAAAAACTTTTCTTACCTATATCACTGTAGGCGGATCCTAGTGACAAAGGCATATCTAGATCTTCTTTGTAGTCAATCCCAGCATAAGGGTAGTAATCTATGGCTATCACCTGTCAATGCCACCAAAATAAGAACTCATTGTTCTAGGGGGTTGGAACCTTACCACCTCCTAACCACCTCATAACGTCGGTCAACCATGACATGGCTGGATTGTGTGGTCCATATGGAATGATCTCTACTCTAGGGCTCAAGCCTCGAACCCACTCAAATAAAAAAATACACAAGATGGATGTGAACACGAAGTTTATTTTCCTCCCCTACTTGCAATCTGTCACCTGGATCTTCATGTTAGCCAGTAGTGAGGTGCACCAATCATAAATAGAGGATCGTAAACACTCCACTGCATAAAAAATGAGTGGCCTTGATGCTTGGTGCAATGAGGCTGACCTTGTGATCTGTGTAAGTATAAGAACGACGATATTTAAACTCAAGTTCTTGATCTCCCCGATGGGGAGTTGGCTCCCTACTTTTTTTGTGCCTACAACACAGTGGGTGGAAATGTAGTCCTCTATGTTCATACCACCCCCAGCTCTTCGAGATTTGAGATTCACCACCTCACCTCGACGAGACAATCCTACGATAAATTAGATATCATCTACTTCAATCCTCAATGGTTTCCCATCAATAGTGAAAGCCTCTGTATCCGGATCCCAGAAGTTTACCAACATTTAGAGTAACCTCACTTGATCCCCCATTCCTTTGAGAGCCCAAAATTTGTAAATTCCACATATTTTTAGATCTAGTTGGGCCCCTGCATCTCTTTCCACTATTGCATCCACTTCCTCATGCTCTCTCTCTCTCTCTCTCTCTCTCTCTCTCTCCATTCAAGCACCATCCTACCAAAGGAAAGCCATTTTTTGAGTTAAATTCATTTAAAAACTTGTTTGGGGACTTGTACGTAGGCTACAGTGCTAACAATCGTGTGTAGGGCCACATATACATGGGAAGACTTTTCTTTACCCGCGTACATGTCTCCATATACACAACCCGATAAACTATAGCTCGCGTACACCCTAATGTATATGGTACGCCCTCAAATACTCAAAAAATTAGGACTAAATTAAAATATAAACCACTAGAAATGAAGAGGAGGGAAAGATCACTTACTTGGTCCAAATGGTTGTCAATTCCGTTGATCGTAGCTCCCGCAATCGACACTTGAAGATCGTGGGAAAATTGGTCCAAAATACACTATGTGGGTAAAAAACTCAAATGGTATGGTAAATTTGGTTACTTTTACTATTAGTAGAAAATTTGTATCCACATTATATAGTTTATGCTAATTTTTCAACCTAATGGACTAATAGTGCAGTGGAAGGAGTTGGTTTTGGTGGTTTTGTCTAGGGATTTTTGTGGTTTCTAGCGTCATATCGCGCGTTCGTGACTTCGGTAGGTATTTTCTTTTACCAGCATATAAGATAGGTTATCACTCCATATTGCATATTTTCATTATCCTATTACTATAATCTGTATGCCTTAGGTACAAACCCATTTATTAGTGACAGTGAACCTTCTTACTGCTACTAGAAGTGTCGTTATTAAGTGGTAGAGGCTTACCAAACATGGGTGCCCTAGTTAGAACCTTTGTGCCATTCGGTGCCCATGCAGAAGTTATTCCATAGGACTGGGAGTCCCTTATAGTTCCAATATGAATTTGCGTTCAAACCCCATATTCTTACTCATAAGCATTATGACCTGTACCTATGGGACTCCCCCTGAGTCTTAGTTAATCTCTTTTCTGATTCTCTAAAAAGTGAAAAGATTGTTGAGTGAAGTTGTTTCACACTCGTTAAATGGATTTGAAAGGATGCATGTTTGGTGTAAGTTTAACCCTTTTTTAGACCAAGTAGACTAATTTCAAAAAATGAATACTCTAGTCATCATTGGCTAGAATAGTTCTCCTGGGTATTTCTTTATAATTTTTCGAGCCTAGGGGACTAAATCTATGAAAAATGACATTCTTTGGATTTAAGTTGTAATTGCATTTCATCCTCCTACTTGCAGTATTAAGCCTATTTTCGGTTCCCGATTTCTTGTTACAAGCCTATTACCTCAGCAATTTGTGTCACTAGCCAAGAAGAGCCTTTTTTATATCCTTTGCAACTTGAAACCATGTACCCTAAGAGGAAACATTCCCCCGAGTGTCCATGCCATGCATGCATCTCCTTGCATTGAGAATAAGTATGTTCCATTGTTGGAACTAGTTTCTTACTCACGACACTCATTTCCTCCATTGTATCATAACATTCATTTGCCTATGAAAAAACAAAAAAAGATGGGTGGGAAAAGAAGATTATCTCATATTGGGAGCAGTCGTATCGCCTTTGAAGAGAGCACAAACTTTTGAGTCCACTTTTCATCCAAATTTTGGGTTTAGCATGACCTTAGGAAGCTGAGCTCGTTGTTTAGAGGTTACTCCTTTGACTGGTTATTCTTTCAGTCCATATGGAGAGTTTGGTTGGTGCCTCCTGCATCACGAAGTTTCATTATCAAGTCTATGTTGTTAGAGTCCTCCATATGTCTCATGCTCTTGTTCAAAGGATGTCTATAAGCCTGTGTCGACCATTTCTCAGAACTCTTGACTTCGCATGTCAGCCATACCCTCAGTGTGTCTCAGAGTTACATGAAGTTGTAGTCCTACCATGCACCCTAGTCCTACTTTCATGATGGGTAGGTAACCTTGAACCCAATAGTCGACATATCCTCATTGGTCGCTAACTGGGGGGGTTCCCTTGTGTTCAACAAAAATAATTATATTCACACATTGGGATTCGTGTAGAGTCTTGGATGCCATTATCCTTATTGGTGGTTTCCTCACCTTTTTCGACAATCTTTCTTATTGGCTACTATTGAGAGGGTATTTTTCGTGCACTACTTGCATCTGGTGCATGCAAAAGACGTAGAGGGTTGATGGATCATGAACATCATCTTCATCCCAGTTCCTCCAAATCATCAAGCTATTTCTTTGTACCTCGTGTTGACTGATGAGAGATGCCTTACTTCTCCCCTTTCATTGGGTCTCCTTCCATCGACTTCAACTCATCTATTCTGGAAACGAGGCCTAGAGTCCTATGAGTAACTAGAGGCTTGCAGTCATAAACGTCAGGTTATCCCACCATCGACAGTTGGGAATACATCAATGCCTCATGATCAATGGATTCTTCAAGTGTTCGACCTCAACACATTTATTCACACTTGTAAGAATGTACTCAGGGCCTTGATACCTACTTTCATTATTGGTAGGTTTTCTCATGTTTGTTAATCATATAGATTAATGACCTGTAATCAAATAAAGTCTCATTGTTTTCAACCTCAAATCCTCTATTCACATGATGTAGACTTGCACCTTTGGTGGATCGTGTAGAAGACATGGAGCATCAGTTTACAGTAGCAACTTTCCTGAGTTGTTGCTATCATTCATTGGGCAATTACCTATATGACTTCAATGATCACGGGAGATTAGATTATACTCCATTGTATACATATATCTTCAAATTGATTTTTAGACTGGTTTTCATTGGGCCTTGTTCGTGACTATGACAACATATGGCATGCGTCTAATTTATATTGCCTATTCATGGCCATGAACAATTGTTTGGTATATTTCCACATGGATATGAAGTGTAATTCAAATTGGTATCCATGTGTACAAAGTCATTATGAATTATAATATTCTCATGAGAAACTAGTTCTTCTAGCTGAGTCTCCATTACTCCACTTCTGGGAATTATAATGTATTTTGGCCATCGCAAATACTACTCTGAACTCACACATTAAGGGGAATCTATTATAGCAAGTTTTGGCTCACCACATGCAACTTGCTCATAGGGCCCTTCCATTTCCCTATCCAGACTTGAATTCCCCTTTTGCACTTCCTAGAGCAAAAAAATCATATTTTTCCACATATACGTGCCCAAGTTAGACAACATGTGTATACGCAGGTTGCACCACTACATCTTATGTACATCGAGTTTGGTGCTAAAAATTAAAAATTGTGTCGGGTTTCCATGTCACATCATGAGATCCATGACCCTTGACCTTCTGTATACTGGAAACATTCCAACTCGGCCCTTCAATTCCATTTTAAGGCTATAAATTGGGCCATATCCAAATTGTGGAAGAGGAGAGAATTTAAATTTTGAGAGCAAAGATACTCTGGAGAAATTTTCACTTCACATTGAGTCTGCATCCCTTTATTCTTGAAAGTTTGAACACATTGTTATGCCCCCAAGCTCTTCCCTCTTTGATGGATAACCTCGTTGTCTCTTTTATATGAGTTTGCCTTTGGTGGAGGATTGAAGTGGTGGAGGCCCAGCTGGAAGGGACTTATTTTCTCGGTTTCGAGACGTGCCAACACATAAGTTTGTCACTTATACACTTATGTTGATCATTTTTTAATAGAAATACTCTTTTCTCGTCCAATTGATATCTTACAAATATTTGAATTATTATTCCATGGGCGTATTTGTTATAAATGTTAATGGATTATTCTATTGTATGTGCTAACATTACATATTATCACCATATGCTTGTGTATATTGGTTGTTGAGGACAAGTTGCAGGTATAAATCTTCAAGTTGCGTGCTCATTGGTGGTCTTCATCGATTGTTTGAACGAGGTAGGATCTTTATCTTGTCTTGTTAGCATTCTCATTTATATAACATACTTGGGATTAGAGTTGATATCTGCAGTCATTCTATCTATTGTGGTTTACCCCATGCCATAGAGTGATTTTCCTCGTAACACCATGCCTCCTATGGAATTCCACTATCCAAAGAGCTTGAAGGTCCTCTGTTTATTAAGTAAACAATAGTATCTACATCATCTTCCTAGAACTGTAAGGGAAAACCAACATGTAATCTCATACTCCTTTCATGCTCCATGATTGTCCTGTTCATCCTTTCTGACACACCATTTTCTTGTGGTGTTCCTGGAACTATTTTCTCTCTACAAATCCCATGGTATGAACAGTAATCATCAAACTCCTTGTTGCAATATTCACCTCTATTTTCTGATCTGAGACACTTCAACCTTTTTCCTGTCTCATTCTCAACCAAAGCTTTTCATTTCTTAAAAGTATCAAAAACATCATATTTTTGTCGAATGCAATAAACCCAAGTTTTTTTAGTTGCATCATCAATAAAAGTAACATAATAAAGAGAGCCACCAAGAGATGATACCTGAGTTGGTCCCCATACATCTGTATGAAAAAACTCTAACCTTTCACTCTTCTTTTCTTTTTCGACTCTCATAAATCTGACTCTCTTCTATTTTCCATAAACACAATGCTCACAGAAATCCAAATCAATTTGTTTAAGATCTGGAAACAAATTTTTTTTGTGAATTATTTTCATCCCCTTCTCACTCATGTGTCCAAGCCTATGATACAATAGTGTTGTATATACTCTTGTAGAAGCTAAAGAGATAGAATAATCAATATTATTAGTACATAAATACAATGTACCTACCTTCTCTCCTTTTTCTATCACCAGTGATCCTTTGGTGACCTTCCACACCTTATCTATAAATATGGATATACAACCTTCACTTGTCAAGTTCCCTATTGAAATTATATTTTTCCTTAGATATGTAACATGTCTTACCTCTTTCAACGACCACTGGTTACCATTCCTTTTCTTTATTTTTACCTTTCCCTTTTCAACAATTCTGCATGGTGCATCATAACCCAAATGAACCTATCCAAAATTACTTTTAACATAATCTAGAAAATGTTTCCTATGGGATGTGGCATGAAATAAAGCTCATGAATCTACTACCCAAGACTCAGAATCAAAGCATATTGTAACACATCACCTGTTACATTTGCTTCCTGATTTTTCTCACGATGTCCATATCTTTATTTCTTTGGAGCTCTGCAGTCTTTCTTCAGATGTCCTTTCTTCCCACAATTCTAGCACTCTATCTTTCCCAGTCTAGATTTGGATTTGCCTTTCCTAGAATTCTCGTGGTTCCCTGAGCCCTTTCCTCTATCATTTTTTCTTCCCCTATTCTCCATGTTTAACGTATTACCTGATGTCTCACTTGTGTTTTCCCATCGCATTTCCTTGCTAAGGATAGCACCAACAACATCATCAAATTTTAGAGTGTTTAACTAGAGATAGAGTTACTTACAACCATGACCAAGCCATTCCATATTTCTGGCAATGAGCACAATATTAGAAGATCCCTAACCTCATCATCAAAGTCCACATTTGCATAACTTAGCTAATGAGTAACCGTATTAAATTCATTTAAATGATCTGCAACAGACCCATCTTTTGACATATTCGTATTAAATAATCTCTTCATTATAAATACCTTATTGGATGCTGAGGGTTTTTCATATAGTTAAGCCAATGTGTCCATCATCTCCTTCATTGTCTTTTCTTTTGAAATATTGAAATCTACCGACGTTGCCAGGCTTAGTCGTATTGTTCCTAGTGTCTTTCTGTCAAGAACCTCCCATTCTTCGTCCTTCATGGTCGTCAGCTTATTTTCTATTCCGCCCAATGGTAGGAATAAATCCTTCTGATATAAATAATCTTCCATCTGCATCTTCCATAACTGGTAGTTTTGTTTGTTAAATTTCTCGAACCTAAACTTTCCATCTTCCACCATTGCTCCCACTCGAACCAGGAACCCTCTATTCCTGCGAGTTACCTTTCGCTCTAATACCAGTTGTTATAAAAACAGGATCGTGGAGAAATAAAATAAAAACAAATGTGGAGATAAAACATATAAGATACACAATACAATAGAGACAAAGATATACATGGTTCACCCAGGTCCTTCCTTTTTATTATCCAACAAATGAATGGATATGACCTACATCACACCCACTATAACTTCCTCTTATTTCTCTCATAGTATCCTCTCTCAGAATACAATATTTGCAATGATACACAGCTGCAATACAATTCCCTCATAAAAGAGGGTTTCCTTCTAGGGAAAAAAACCCTAACATAACTTCTACCGTCATATCTGCAACCTTATAATGATTGGTCCATATTTACTATGAAATTACAATATACATTTACAAAGAAATTTTTCCTTCGGGGTCTTTGCCCCTGGACCCCGCAAGGGGGTAATGCCCCCCTGCGTGGAGGGGTGTACAATATTTCAAGGTGTACATTCTTCATGGGGTATAAACATAGTTGAAAACAAAGACCTATGAAATAGGAAGATAATCAGGCTCCATAAGCAACAATATATATAGTATTTACCACCCAAGAGACTAAAAAAACAACCAATATGGGATAAAGTGAAAAATTCCCTA